>VZRE01007107.1:237671-272130 GCA_013396775.1 Cephalopterus ornatus
GCTGAGCTCGGCGCGGCGCCGGGCGGGGATCGCCCCAGTCCCCTCCCTGCCTCTCTCCCGCCACAGCCCCGGCAGGGCTCAAGGCGGCATGGAGACCCGGCGCGGGAGGCCGCGGGCCAGCGCCCGGAGCTGAGCCGGCCGGTGCGTACCCGCCTGGGGCCCGGGGAGGGGCGCCGAGGGGATGGAGGAAAAACTTTGCGCCGGGCAAACTCGGCGGTGCGCGGGGGCGCCGGGGGCTGCGGCCGCGACTCGGGGAAACTTCTGCCTCGGGGACTCCGCCGCGGCGCCGTCTCTGCACTGTCCCCGTGTCCCGCTCCCGTCCCCGCTCCGCTCCCTGGCAGCGGCCGGTCGCGCTCACGCTTTGCCGTGCAAGGTGCAGCGGCGGGCGGCTGCCCCGGCTGCGCTCCCCGTTTCGCAGGGGCTTTAGCTCGCAAGCAGGCAAGAGCTGGGTTTTCATGTTTGAAATTTTCCTCGCTGCCTTTTAAATTTTTTTTTTTGTTGTTTTAAACTTGCAGCAGGGAGCGGGCGAGGGCAAGAGGGGGGTGTGCGTGTCTGTCGCTGTTCTTCAGCTGCAGTTGTTCTTGGCTGAGCCTGGGGACTGACCGCAGCTGCTTGGGATGGGGAGAGACGGATGTTACCGGGAGACCTGCCTGTTCGTATTTCTTTTTGTCTGTCTCTCTGTTCTTTCCTCAGTGTTTTTAGGAGGAAGGGTTCGCCTTGCCCTCCCTGTTCGCAGCCTCCAGCGCCGGGGCGCTGTTTGGACCTGGGAGAGCGCCCTGTCCGGGGACAGCGGGGGCAGCAGCCATGTCCCCCCCGCCTCTGCCGGGCTTTGTTGGGGCTGGTCGCTCCGGGCTCCGCGGAGCAGAGGCAGGAGGGTCCTCATCCCCTCTGCGCTGTCGGGGGGCTGCCCTCTGCGTTCCGAGGGCACCCCAAACTCGGACGGTGTGTGAGTGTCTCTCAGTGTGTCTCCGTGTAAATATTTGTGCGTGCAAGGCCAGGGGCATGCCCGGAGTCTGCATCCGTGGGAAGGGAACTTGTTCCGGCTGGGGATGGGTTAAACGTGGCTGTCTCAGCTCGAACTTCTCCTATTAAAGGAAGTAATCCAGCCTCCCATGCCCACTTTTTGAATCCCGATGGATTATTTCCAGGAGGAAAAGAAAGCCCCAAGGAACGCATCAGTGGGTGCCTTTTCACTTTTTTATTTTTATTTTTATTTTTTTTATTTTTGCCTATGAGGGGTTTTGTGCCCTTGCTTTGTTGTTGTGAGAATTAAGCGTTGCCGAGTGTCGTTAGTCCCAGATCCAATTAAAATAAATACAAGTAAGTGGGACATAAAGGCAAGTCAGCACTGGCATCCCGGCAGAGGCACTAAAGCATCAAGTTTGGTTAAGAGGAAGGGACTCGAGAAAATGAATGCTTCTCTTCGTACTCATTTGCTTTCCGTTTGCAGCGCTGTCAGACAGCTTAGCGAGGTGCATCGTTTGATCAGGATTCATGTGTTCTTAACCAACCTCTGTCCAGCAGAAAGAAAAGGGGGAAAGAAGGAGAGAAAGAAATAAAGAAAGAGAGAAAGAGTCCTCTGCACAGGCTTTTTAACTTATGTCTCATTTAGCAAATGCTTTGCTTTATGAAATTTGGGTTGAGTTCTTAGCAAAGGAATCAAAAATCAGAGCAGAGTTGCTGCACCATTTCCTACTTGCTGCCTGGAGTCTGTGCTTTCAGTGAGAACTCATTCGTGGTCTGAAGCAGTTGGGATGGTGTAAGCACTGGCTGGGAAAGCAGAACAAGGCAAAATAACCTGGCTAGTTCTTGTCTGTCTTTTTTTTTTTTTTTCCTTTTTTTTCCTGCTTATTATAAGAGGGCTTATCCTTCAGTTGAGCAAAAATTTACTTTTGTTGCTTGGAGAGGACTTGGTGGTAGATGCAAGGAGAAAAGGAATGATCCCTCCGGAGCCAGCTTGCCTTTGGAGAGCGCTGCTGAGGAAGAGCTTACAGGTGTGATCCTTGCGCTCCAAAAACACTGGAGCCTTGTTGAGAGAGCCAGGTAGGAGCCAGTGTACTTCAGCGCTGTGAACTAGGGATATCCCTATGTTTGATCCTTTGGTGGTGCTAGTGTTGTAGAAAATCAGCAGGTTGGCTGTACTTGCCTTGACGCAGCAAATCATACTTTTATTTATTTTTGTTCCTGTTTTCTTTAAAGCTTGATTCTTAACACAGAATCTGTTGGCATTGTAATGACTGTGGTCCATACCTGTGTGCTCATGGTATGCAGGATGATTCCTGAACTGTGTGATACGTTACTGTGTTGTTATCCTATGTGCTGGACAGTGATGGGATATAGCACTCCCATTTTCCCTAAGTGCTGTCTTGCTCTGTTTCTGAGACAAGGGTATTCTGTTCCACCAGGTTTCATTGTCATGGCTCCTACCATGTTGCAGTACTGTGACCTGATGTACTCTGGTTGATGGATTCTGTCAAATACAATGAAATGAGCAATTAGGAGAGAGTTAGGGTATCTAGCCATTGCTTTTTAGGAGCAGTTTATAGCTGCTGTTCCACTACAGATATATTTCTGTGCTGAGTTCTAAAATGTCCTCTGACACATGCCAACTACATACTGCTTGTATTTACAGACAGGTTTTCCTGAAGGACAGAAAGTTGGTTAGGAAAAGGTTTGTTTTAGAACGGTGTGCCAGTATGAAACATCACGCTTCTGGATGCAGGTTTGAATCCCTTATAGTGTCTTCAGGTGTCTTAAATTTCTTAACTGTTTGATGTGTGTTTGGTTGCTTATGTGGAGGGTTTCGTGACTTCTGCCTGCAGTTCGTAACATAAAAGCTCTTGGCACTGTTAAGGCAGCCTTACTGTGCTGGCTGGAAGTCCCAAGGCAGAATGGGCAGGGACTCAAAATCACTGGAACAGAGGTGAAATCCTGGCTGTGCTGACTTCAGTGGGAGTTTTGCCATAGATGACAATGGGCCAAAGCTTCAATCCAGAAGTGGTTCTTCCTTCTTGTTGGTAATCCTGCTGTATGCTCTAGGGAAGCTTTTGCTTTTCTGCTGCCACCCAGACTGTGTCTGTTAGGCAGAGGAGATAGAAGTCTCTTAGGATGTCATGCTGTGTCTTTCACAAGCACAGCATTCCTGGGAAGGAAATCAGGGTAGATCGGAGTGGAAACAAAACCCCAAATGTGGACACATGCTGACTGTCCCGTTGCTTATGTCCTGAGTCATTCCCAGGAACATGGACCAAGAACACTGAACTGAGCACAATTAGCTTCTTGAAACTGCAAGGAGGGATCTGTCAGTGGCTGTAGCCAGTGCATCCCCCAGTCCCCGCTTCTGCATTTGCAAATTATTGGTTTAGTGACAGACATTAAATATGTGAAGCAAAAGTACATTCATTAATTCAACCCTACTTAGCCTGTGCCCACTGAGTTTTGTATGTGTATGTGATCTAGTGAGCTATTCTCAGAGACACTTCATATATCCAGCATCCAGATGAATTTTTGTTTTAAATGACAGCGACAAAATGGAAGTGTTTGATACTTTTTTCCACAGCTTGGAAGGTATGTGATACAGAACGTCAGAATATGCATTTAATCAGTACTGATTGAAAGCTGGTCCAGGTCATGGCCATGTAATGAAACTGGTCTTTTCAACAGGAATGTGTTGCTCCAGTTTATTATATTCTGTATAGAATAGAAAAGAGTTTGTTAACATATAACAAAAATGTTGACTGGGAATGAGGTGTTTGAATCTGTCTGATTTTTTTACATTTTTTCTTTTTACGGTGGAAACGTTTTGGTCTCTGTAATTCCAGTGCAGACAGTTTTTCTTTGCAATGCATTCTTCTAACATGCATTCACCCCAGACTTTTATGTATTTTACTTGTGTATGATGACAAAAGAAATGAAAATATAAACTCATGTGAAACTGAGTAGCCTGTCTTGCATGTGCATCCTTATTCCTTACTTTAAGAGACTTAAATAAGGAGAATATCTGAAACTGTTATAAATTATAGCTTGTTAATGCCTCTTAGCTTGTTTGCTATGAGGATTCATGCATCTAAAATAGAATTCTCATTTTCTCATTTAATTGAGGTAAGTGCGTAGGCCTCATTTTGTCCCAGTATAAAAGATTATATATATTGTAATAGGCATCATATTAGACCCTGAAGTCATATGAGTCATTAAAATGTCGATGTGTATATTGGGGCAAGTAAGTTTTGGGCACTGTTGGAACTGTCAGGATGCAAAAGATGGCGATGCTGTGAAGAGGGATCTGAGCAAACCTTGCTGGGCTGTCGTTCAAACCACTACTTTGGGTTCTGCATGGGTTTCCAGCTTCTGGGTTTGCAGTTTGCTGTTTTTTTATATATAAGTGCAGTTCAGAGAATTGATGATAACCATTGTTATATACTTTGCGCTCTATATTGTTTAAACCTTAAGTAGTATATTCAGTGCCTGAACTCGAGGGCTGAGCTGGAGGCAGGACTTGCTGGGTGCTGGACTAGAATATGCATCCAGTGGTGGTGGGAGAGACATGCTATTGTTACCTTGCTTATTTTTCTTAATTTCATATGCAATGCTACAGGCTTGGGGCAGAGTGACTGGAAATCTGCCTGTTGGAAAAGCACTAGGGTTTACTGGTTGACAACAGCTGAACATGAGCCAGCAGTGTGCCCAGGTGGCCAAGAAGGCCAATGGCATCCTGGCTTGGATCAGCAATAGTGTGGCCAGCAGGACCAGGGCAGTGATCGTCCCCCTGTACTCGGCACTGGGGAGGCCACACCCCGAGTCCTGAGTTCAGTTTTGGGCCTCTCACTCCAAGAAAGACATTGAGGTGCTGGAGCATGTCCAGAGAAGGGCAGTGGATCTGGGGAGGAGTCTGGAGCACAAGTCTGATGAGAAGGGACTGAGGATGCTGGGTTTACTTAGCCTGGAGAAAAGGAGGCTCAGGGGAGATCTTCTCACTCTCTACAACTGGAAGGAGGTTGTAGCCAGGTGGGGGTTGGTCTCTTCTACAGAATAGAAAGCCACAGTACAAGAGGAAATAATGTCCAGTTATGCCAGTGGTTTGGAGGTTTAGACTGGATGCTAGGAAAAACTTCTTCATGAAAAGGGCTGTCAAGCATTAGAACAGGCTGCCCAGGGAAGTGTTTGAGTCACCATCCCTGGATGGATTTAAGGGGCATGTAGATGTGACACTTGGGGACATGGTTTAGTGGTAACCTGGCAGTGCTGGGTTAATGCTTGGACTTGGTGATCTTAGAGATCTTTTCCAAACTAAATGATTCTATGAATACTACAAAATACAGGGTTATTTTGGGTAAAATTGGTGTTTCATGGAATTAGTAGCAAGGCTACCACTGATATGAAAACTTCCTGATGTCACTCTTTTTTTTTTCTCTTGAACGAATCAAGAGCAGACCTTGAGTAGGGTTGCAGGGATGTAGAGAGATGTAGGGTTTTGTGTTGGAAAATTCTCCATTGTCTTATTGAGCTGTTGTTGTTTTTGCTGATGTTCTTGGTGTATGAGCCTGGCTACTATAATAATTATACATAAACTATGCCTGTACTGTCTGTCATCCACAGTAAATCAAAGGCGTGGACCCTGCGGGCACTTAGAGCAAGTTAACACAAATGAAAAACACCATTGGCTTTGCCTGGGAGAAAATATTTTATTTCTTTCTCCTAGATGATGACATTACTAATTGTATGGCTGTCAGTGCATGAGCGTAACTTCCTTTGACATCAGTGGATGTTGGCTTCATCATTACATGTGTGCCAAAACAGTGCAGCCTCTGCTGCAAGGGTTCAGTGGTGCTGTCCCTCTGCCCCTGCAGAATCCACTGATCCATCCCTTGGCTGCGGAGCTGGTCAGAGAGATGTGGCAAGATGTGGGTGGCTCCTCTGGACTGAGATCCTCCTTCGTTTTTTACTATCTAAGCAGATTTCTCCCTGCTTTTAAGAAGCACCCCTGATTTTTAGGATTATTTTTAAATGGATTTAGCAGCCCATCCTGAGATGTGCTGGGCTTTCCAGGCAGGTAGCCATCGACAGGCAGAGTTAAGCCACTTCTGTCTTTAGTGGAGCTGGTGGTGGGGTTTAATGGTGACTGTAGTAAAGAGTTGGTTTTGGGCCATTCAGAGCTCTTGAAATCCTGCCCTGCAGCATTTCCAGCTTCTTAGCTTGGTCCTGTAGAGCATCGGGGGAGGGAGAAATAGTTTTGATGACTTCCTGTAGTGCTGGTGAGAAATGATCTGTCACCAGCACTGGAGATGCACAACACGACTTGTCTCTGCTTGCACTGTGCAAACCAGCCATAAATAATGTTTCTTCCATGTCTTTGCAGACTTCAAAGATTATTCCAGCTGTTGCAGGAAGCCTAGTGAGAGAAGGTAGCTGCAAGTTTAATTGTAGCTTCAGGACTTTAGCTCAATCAAAATCTAAATAATCTGATAGAAATTACAGACACTTCAATGTTGTTAAAGGTTAAAAGCGAGCCCTCTTCAGAACAACTATTAATGCTTTACATCTTTAAAATAAAGAAGCTTATTAATATTTCTAAATAACATTGAACATACATTTTTGCCTTAGAGCCATCTGAGCACTTTGCATGAGAGTATGGATTATATTTGATGATAAGTGCATATAATGACAGTATAAATGTCAGTTTTGCTATCAGATATGTTGCATTGATGTCTTTTTAATATTAAACATGATTATGTCCCACACTGCTTAAACAAATCATGACACCCAGAGTCTTAAGAGGATGCCTTTCTGTTCTGCCACAGGGTGAAATTGTTTGTTGAGTCTTCATATTTCATGGAATCCTAGAATGGTTTGTAGTGGAAGGGACCTTAAAGATCAGCTAGTTTCAACCCCACACTATGAGCAGGGACACCTTCCACTAGATCAGGTTGCTCAAAACCCATCATCCCATCTGGCCTTGAACACTTCCAGGGATGGGGCATCCACAGCTTCTCCAAGTAACCTGTTCCAGTGCCTCAGCAGCCTCACAGTAAAAAATTTCTTCCTAACATCTAATTTAAACCTACCCTATTTCAGTTTTAATCCATTACCCCTTGTTCTATCACTATACTGTAAAAACTCCCTCTCCAGCTTTTTTTTAAACTCCCTTTAGGTACTGGAAGATGCTAGAAGTCTCCCCAGAGCATTCTTTTGTGCAGGATGAACATCCCAAATTCTCTTGCCCTGTCTTCACAGGAAAGGTGTTCCTGTCCTCTGATCACCTTCATGGCCCTCCTCTGGACTCACTCCAACAGATCAATGTCTTTCATGTGCTGAGGATCACAGAGCTGGAAGCAGTAGTCCAGGTGGGGTCTCATGTGAGCAGAATAGAGGGGCAGAATTACCTCCCTCAACCTGCTGGCCATGCTTTTCGTGCAGTCCATGGTTGGCTTTCTGGGCTGCCAGCACACATTTCTGGCTTAAATTCAGTTTTTCATCCACCAGCACCCCCAAGTTCTCCTCAGGACTGCTCTCAGTCAATTCTTGGCTCAGTCTGTGTTTGTACTTGGAACTGCTCTGACTCACATGCAGGACCTTGCACTTGGTCTTGTTGATGAACTTCATGATGTTTGCAGAGGCCCACCTCTTAAGCCTGTCCAGGTCCCTCTGGATGACATCCCTTCCTTCCAGTGTGTCAACCACATCACACAGCTTAGTGTCATTGGCAAAGTTGCTGTGGGTGCCCTCAATTCCACTGTCCATGATGCTGACAAAGGTGTTAGTGCCCATCCTAAAACTGGCCCCTGAGGAATGCCACTTGTCACTGCTCTCCACTAGGACATCAAGCTATTAACTACAACTCGTGGAGTGTGACCAACCAGCTAGTTCCTTATTCATCAAGTGGTCCATCCAACAAATCCATGTCTCTTCAGCTTAGAGATAAGGATATTGTGACAGTGGGACAGTGTGACTGTTGGGACAGTGTCAAATGCTTTGCACAAGTCCAGGTAGATGATTCCCGTTGCTCTTCCCTCATCCATCAATGCTGTGTCCCCAGAGTAGAAGGCCACCAGATTTGTCAGGTATCATTTGCCCTTGGTAAAGCCATGCTGGCTGTCGCCGATTACCTCCTTATTTTCCATGTGCCCTAGCACAGTTTTGAGAAGGATCTGCTCCATGATCTTACTGGATACAGAAGTGAGACTGACTGGCCTGTAGTTCCCTTGGTCCTCCTTTTTAATCCAGCAGTGGGAACTTCATGGGCCTGCCATGACTTCTCAGATATGATGGACAGTGGCTCAGCCACCTCCTTTGGCCAGTTTCCTCAGGACCTGTGGATGCAGCTCATTGAGTCCCATGGATTTGTGCACCTTCAGGTTCCTTAGATGTTACTGAACATCATGTTCTCCTGCAGTGAGTGGTTATTCCTTCTCCCAGTCCCTGACTTTGCCTTCTATGACTTGGGTGGTGTGACTGGAGCCCTTCGCAATGAAGACTGAGGCAAAAAAGTAAAAAGTACCTCAACCATTTCAATATCCTGGGTAGCCAGGTTATCTGTTTCCTTCTGGAGAGGGCTCACATTTTCCCCAGTCTTCCTTCTATCACTGGCTTACCTATAGAAGCTTTTCTTGTTACCCTTTGAGTTTCTGGCCAGATATAATTCTGTCAGTTCTTTACTTTCCTTACCTGCTCGCTGGCTGTTCAGACAATCTCTCTGTATTCCTTCCAGGCTGCCAGTCCTTGCTGCCGCCTTCTGTAAGCTTCATTTTTTTGTTTGAGTTTGTCCAGGAGCTCTTGTTCATCCATGCATCCATATTTAAATAATTATTTAATAATTTTGAGATTTACATGTTTGGGATGAGTTTGATTAGGTTGTTTGGGTCTTTTTTGAAAGCTGGTGTTCGAAATTCTTTCATTCATATTCCGTAAGTGACAATTAGATAATGGCAGCTCTTGGCTGCAGTTGTGTTTGAAGTTGCTACTTGCATGTCTGCATCTTTGCGATGAGATTGCATGTGAGGTAGAGTTGCCAGCTTGTGTTGGGATGACCTAGCTTTATGGATTTCACTGCAGTGCAATGCAATGATGGATACACTGGTAGTCAATAAACTCAGAGCTGAGGTTTTATACAGATATTTTTTCCAGAGGCTTTATGTGATATCTTTTAGTCAAAATTCAGACACCACTCTTCACCGTTAGGATTTTCAAGGAAGCATAATTGCTAGTTTCCTTTAGAGAAGACCAGTCTTTTTTCTTGTTCTTGCACTTGGTAAAAAAAAAAAAAAAAAAGGCAACATTTTCTGTTTCTGCTTTGCCCTTGATAGTGGGTGTCCCTATTATTGTAGTGGTCCATAACTAGAAAAATGCTGTACTACCCAGAAAGAAAATGTTCCTTTGGCAGAGAAGCTAGAGGATGGGATGGAACAACAGTAGCAGTAATTATTACTATTGTTATTTTAAGCTGGAGGTTTTCATTCAGGGCCATGATGCAAACAGAGTGAAAAGGCAGCTGTTGCTTTCTAGTAGCCAAAAGTCTTCCATGTTGTCAGATACTGAATAGCTGGAGGGTGACATGGGGGTGGCATTGCGATGGTAAAACCTTCTGGCGCTTTTGCCACTTGCCTGGACTGAGAAGGCTGGATAATTCTGGAGTTCTTGAGAGTTTTCATGGAGCCAGGCTGGTTTTAAGTCTTAATATTGACTTTCTGTGGGTGAACACAGTTCTCTGCAACTGATGTGTGAGCTTTGGATCACCTTGGATGCATTGGACAAAGCTTTGCCAGCCTGCCTTGCTGCACTGTTCAGGCTGCTGGCTCACTTCCCTCGGCTTTGCATGGCAGCATCTGTTTGGGAGGTTCTTTACCCAGCATGGTTTGTGCAGGGAATATGTAAAGATGCCCACAAGGCTCCTTTGGTGGGTTTACTGCGTTAGTAAAAAGCATTGTGATTCAGACCTTTAGAACTATAAACAAATCTTCTGTGTGCTTTTGCAGCCGTACCGTGAGGTCAGGAGTGAATGGTGAGAGAGGTATGCTGCTGTCAGGGCTTTGGGAATTGACCTTTGCCAGGTACGTGATGCATCTGTTTGGCTGTGGTTTGTCTTTGGATGAATTTACGCGGTGAGGTTTAGCTGGACTCATGCTGGGTCCTGGTCCTCTGAGTTTGCACAGTGCGTGCTTGAGCTCTGCATTGGAGCAAACCAGCAAATCATGCTGACAGAGAGAGCCTGAAGGGCCCTGCTGGAAATGAAACCTGTGGTGATTCCCTGTGGATTATCATGCTATAGGGAAAAAGACCTGCATACTATGTTAAAGCAGCAGGATGCAGAGTTTTATTTCTTTCGCTCTGCTTCCTCAGCTGTTTCCAGAAGCTACATACTGAAACATCCTTCCAAGAGCTGTTTCCTTCTGTTCATAGTGGTTTAGTGACAGCTAAAATGATTCTTTAATAAATATCAGTTGATCTATGGCTGACTTTTTCACATGTAGATGGTGAGTGTGGAAAGACTAAGGAGAAAGTGAAAGGCAAGAGAGAGAGGATTTCAAGTTAAGTAAGGAGTGAGTAGAATGTACTTCCATGTCTAGGCATGGGTTAATGACTGTTGATTAGCAAAAGATGGGGAAAAGGAACAGTGGGAAGGGGCATTTTTCTGATGGTGGTGACTGAATAAAGGAACATGGAAGTTTTGGGGTCCTGGACTATGCTAGGTACCTGACTGGGGAATGGGGAGAGGGAGAAAGATGATAGGGAACGTCAGCTGTATTTGCCCTTACTTTCACTGTTTTTATTGGGTTTTTTTTAAGCTGTCTTAAATACCTGAATTTCCATCTTGGCTAAAACAACATAATTAATGTCTTCTTTTGGAGTTCTTAGATTGACAAGCCTAAAATGTGCTTTCAGACTTAGTTTTTCATTAGCTAACTTCGTGCAAGCAGAAAGTATGTCTGGACATAGATTCTGAGAGACAGTGATGTACAAAGGTTCTGGCGGAGACTGAACCAAATTTGACTCTTATCAAAATTTCGATAATTTTGAGAATGCTTCATCCCTTATGCTATTGGTTTGTTGTTTTGCCTATAAAAATGAAGGTGATGGTAATAATAAAAGCAATTTTTCTAGCTATTCCTAGAAACTTTGAATAAAACATTATTGTGATAGGCAGACGAGCAAAAGGAGTGTTACTGAAGAAATTTACATCACTTCTCTCACTAACTCTTCTGAGAGATTTCCTTCTGGCTTCACAGTTTCTCTGATGAACAAGTTCTTCTTAATCCAAGCTTTCATAAAATGAATGTAGCATTCCATCACTCCTTCAAATGTAACAGGCTATTTCAGTCGGCTTGCAGTGTATGCCCTGCAAGGGGTTCATCTGACCAGTGGACTGGCCTGGCTCACATCCGCAGTAAGAGGGTCTTGGCAAAATAAGGGAATTTAAAGCATCCTGCAGTATTCTCTTGTGCATATAAATTTGCCTTTCTCACTTTTGTTGCTCTTCATCTACTGCATGTTCTTCTCCCTTGCCCAGCCACAGTGAGACATCCTCAGTCCATGTACCAACGTGAAAGAGAGCTTAGCCTTTGCATCAAAAGTAATTTGTCTCCTAATCAATGTGTTGCTGGAGCTGTAGGAGCATCATTTCTCATTTGGGTAGTCCTGTTGCATATGGCAACCCTGCATCTTGAGGGTTGGTCATATGTTGCCATTAGGACCAAAACTCCAGCCAGAGGTCAAGCCCTCCACTGAGCTTGTTAATCCAAGTGCCCATGGTGGTTGCTGGTGCTCCCAGGCAGCTGGGAGTTCGTACAGCAGCTGTGTGCAAAAGGCAGGCTGGGCAAGGAGTTTGTCATGGCCACAGAGCATGCTGTCTTCTTGGACACTCTTGCAGATGCCCTTCAGAGGTTATATGGAAATATGCACTGACTTTAACTGGAATCATTAAGCAGAAATTATGTAGGTCATTATCCTGTGTGGAGTGGGAGTTCTTGTGCAGTGTGTGTGTACGTTCAGGATTGTGGCTGTTATTATGGTACATCCTTACCATGTTTAAATGGTGATGCTCTTACGTGTTTTCAAGTTCATAATAGGATTGGCCACCTTCAGGGTGCACTTTATGCGTGGGCTGTCTTTACTGTACTGAGGGCATAATTGTATTTGTTCCTGACGGTCAGCAGAAGTCCGAGTTTCTGCTGTCCTCTTGGTTAAGCAGTTTGTGGCATTTGTGGAGCCATTTTCAATTCACCGCAGTGAAACTGAGATTAGAATCTGATTTTTTGGATTTCGGACAAAAAGAATAGTGACTTCTCGTGAATGTTCATATCTCTGCCAGTAGAGGCTGGATGACTTAATCTCTGCATATGTCAACATGTTGATCAAGTTTCACAGCAAAGTATCCAGGGCTAACTATAACAAATATTTAAAAATGTAAGCCTGGGTTGTAATTTAAAACCTTTCTTGGTTATACAGTTCTGAGTGTAATGAGAGTGACAGCTCAGGGCTGGATTTTAGGGTAGCTTTATCTGCAGTAATGTTCAGCTCTAGGTCTATCAAAACAGCCTTTTAAAGCCAGAGCTGCCTGTGGCATGGCATTCAATCAAATATGCTTTAATAAAGTCAGTGTGAGGTTCCCTATCCAAAGGAAAAATGAAGTCTGAGAATATCTCCTTTTCAAATACCTGTTAGGAGGTCCTAGGGCTGAGATTCTGTGAAAATGACAAAGTTGGATTAATTCTTGATGTGTTTCCTGAGAGAGATGGGGCTGGTTGGTTTGCTCTTTCCTTCCTTGTCTTTCGGCGATGCAAGGAGCATAAGGCTGAAGCCCCTCTCATGGGTGGAGATAGGAGCAGAGCCCTTTGCAAAGTGATTGCTGAGGGGATGCTGTTTACAGAGCAGGATTTTAAAACCAGCTGGCATGCAGACCTGCATGCCATGCCTTGCAAATGAAGGTACTTCAACCTGCTCATTCCAGCAGGTCAACCCCAGGTGCAGCTGAGAGGGATCAGGTGGTTTCTGAGACCTAGTGCGGAAACGCCACAGACTGAACTCATCCCCTCTTTGCCATTGCCAGCCAGAGCACTTCACTTGCAGTAATGTTATTTTATCATGAGCCAAACAAAACCACAGAATTAAGCTAAAACCACACCAGACTGTGGGTTTTAAAGCTATCAGTCAATCTGTTAATTTTAAAGAAAAACCTTTTTTCTAGCTTGCTTTCCTGTACTGATTATTTTTTAGCTCTTAACGTCTCCTCGATGGCCATTCAGGAGTTGACTTTGACACTAGGTCACTGGAACAACAACAGGAATGAGATGTGTAGGGTTTGCCGCCATTTACGAAATCAATAACACTTTTCTCCCTAAGAGTTTGGACCCTGAGTTGGAGCAGACTTCATAGCTGGCTGTATTGTGAACCTATAAAGGTTTGGCATCTTCTATAATATCCAGACTTTCAAATTTTCCCTGAGATATTCACTTAATAGCTACAGGATGAAAAAGTAAATCTGCAGACCAACAGTCTCTCCAAGAAAACCATTTTACCATTCTTGTTCGTGTGCCAGGGTTCTTCCCTGTGAAGGGAAAAGTGGAAATCCTGAAACTCTGACAAGTGTGGGAATATTTCCCAAATTCATTTGTAGAGAGATGTTATTGCTTGTCACCTTCAGGTCTTGTATTGCACAAGTCTGCAGAATCTCTGGGAGTTGAGTTTTCCATGCAGGTGTTAGCTTTTCTCATTCCCAGTAATAAGTCCCAAAGCCGTATCTCCTAGGAAGGGATTAGTACCAAGGCCTCATGCTCCATTTAAATGGACAGACCTGTGCTCCACCTGCAGTGGTACTGCACAGATACAGGATCCTGATTTGTTCTGGTGATAACTTTCTTTAAGGAGTTCTCAGAAAATATTTAGTGTATCTTGGTATTTAGTGTGTGGGTGTTTCATAAGATGAACCTTTAGAAGGAGGGAGCTTATGGAGCAGTTTGATAGCAATGACTGATAATTAGTCAAAATGCTGCTAAGAAGCCCTGAGCTGCTGCTGTCTGGTATGGCCCCGCTGGTCATCACAGCCAGGTCCTTCTCAAGGCTCTGTTTTACTGAGGTTCTGTAGACACAGCTTCAGCCCATAAACATGTAGTATTTCACTGTTAAATATCAAAAGGTTTCATGAGTTAGAACAGGATTCTTAATCCCATTTTAGAAATTAAGGAATCAGGGTAGAGGCAGGTTGAATTGACTCGCTCCATGGTCACGTAAAGGTTAGAGGCTGAGTGAGATACAGCATCTAGCTATCTTCAGATTTTTGATGAGCAGCAGACCATGCTCAGCAATTCTGCCCAAGAGGGAGAAGACACAATGAGGAGTTTCCTTTAAGGGAGCTTTTTACTTACTATACAGCTGGTGGAGCTAGGAGAAGACCAGTCCTGAGACTGGCTCAGTGCAGTTGCAGCCCCCTAAGCTCCCTTTGTGTTGAGTATAGCCCTCTTCTCCATTTTTCGATAGGCTGGCTGATAAGCCTCTTCCTTCCACTGAAACCCTTTTCTAATGCATTCACTGGTTTTGTCTAGGAACAGAACAGCACAGAGAGGGTGTAAGATGTTCTGGATCCACATTCTTCTGCTGCTACCATTTTCTTTTATATTAATCCACCTTGGCTGGAACCAAGAATCACCTGCATTTTCTCTGAAAAATGAAGCTTTGTGATTTCAGGCTTTGGGGCTCTCCTTCCTCATGTAATTTCATTTAATTTGTGCTGTCTTGGACTGTCCTTGAGCAGAATGTGCATTTATGTGTATCTCTACCCAAGGGAAGAGAGCAACGAAGAAAGCTGCCTTGCTGCTCCAAAGTCTCTCCTGCAGCTCAAGCCCTGGCTACTTTCTTGACTGTGCATTGCATAAGCTTTGCCCAGCACTGCAGTGCTAACAGAGTGAGTCATGTTGGTTAGGGCGCTGTACATGTTGATTTAATTCAACATTTACGTCCCGCTCTTCCCTTTCCTATAAGAGACAATTAATAAGTGGTATTTCTCTAGAGAAAACTGATCCAGATTTTAAGGTAGTCAGACATCACCCATGACCTTTCACAGAGGTGCAATTTGTCCAAGTCCAGGGAACTGATGCCCGACTCCGAAGAAGATGGTCTCCTGGGCTCCTTATCATCATCAGAGCTAGAGATAAAGGAATTGCATGTATGAAAGGTCACCCTAGCTTAGTAACAGAGGCCCCCTCTATGGTTAATGATAAGCAATTCCAGGTGGGTTTCATTCCTCCCTTCCCATATATCAGGCAAGGCAGTTAGGGTGGGTGATTCATGCTGCTTACATTGATAAGTGGCAGTGGAGTTGACTAATTTAGATTTGATTCATAACTTTTAGCTGGCTGAATCAGGTGAGAAAAATTCCTCACTTACCATCTTGGGTGAGTTTAGTGACCTCTAGTACTGCCACCACACTAGTGTCTGTTAGAAAACAATGCTGATGAAAGAAAAGAGTAAAGAAAGATATGTAAGAAAAAAAAACTAATAGTGTCACTCTAGGTTTCTCTTAATTTGAAGATCCAGGATGGTTAGCAATTGCTAATGTGTTTTCTTGAGATGTCTGCTATTGAGAGCATGTGCACGTTGTGTTCTGTGAAAGTTCTGGATGAAAGTCCTTGACAGAGGTAAGCATGTTTAACTTACAGATACGCTGTAGCTGGGAAGAAGCAATTAAAAAGAAAACAATAGCAGAAATGAAAAGAGAAAGTAAGTTTTATTTATTCCTATATTTTTGGTAGCAAGTAGATCAGTGAGTGAGAAAGACCCTAAATAGACTTGCGATTCTCACGCAGGGAGGTTGAAACAAAGATGGTGAAGTATAGGTGGCGATTTAATCACGGATTGGTTGCTTAAAGCAAAGAGTACTGGATACATAGTCAAAATTGCAGAAAACATTCTGATTTTGGAAATAAAAATAAAGCTGGTGTTGGTCCCGCATTCCTATGCAAAGAACCCATTGTCCTTTGGGTTTTATGGATGGAAGGACTTAAAGCAGATCAATTGAGGCCATGCAAGATTATTCTGTTGCACATGTGATTGATGACCTTGGTGCGAGGCACTGTCTCTGTGTGTGTCCCATGCAGGGCAAACCATGCCACTGTGTGGGTGGCAGGAGGACTGTGGATCCCCCTCTGCACAGGGCTGTGGTCACGGGGTGTGCGGCAGGAATTGTGCCCCGATTCAGGACACGCAGAAAGCCATTTGCGTGGTGAGCAAGTGACGACATGAATTCCCTCTCCCCAGTGAGCATGAGGGTAAGAGTCCAATTATTTTGCACATAATGAGGAGGTCACTGAAAGAGGGACTGGAGTTTGGCAAGGCAAAATGGGAGCGTTCTCTTGCTTCCATTTTGCACTGGGAAGCCTCATTATTTAGTTACATGACTGTGGATAAAGTTGTGGCTCTTGAGGTTTGAAGTGCTGGGAAGGTGTAAGTCATCATCATGGTATATCTGGGAATCACATAAGGTAGAGGTTGTTGGAGGTGTAACTGTATTACATAGCTTTTCTGGAAACATCCTAGGGATAATGGAAAAGTAATTCATGGGGCAAAATATGAACATGTCAATACAAAATAGAATCAAGTCTATTAGTATTAACCATTATTTATTTTAGGTTTTTTTAAGGAAGGAAATTTTCAAACCTATCTTTATGCAAACTAAATGTTTATTAAATGAGGAATTCAAATAATGACGTGTCAATCTAGGAAACTTGAAAAAACTGGAAGAACTGCACTGTTATTGTAGAGGGATGGGATGCTGGTGCAATGACAGCAGTGGGTGGGATAGGCATTGGTACTGGTGAGCCAGGAGTACTCTGGGGCTGACTGGTGATTACAAAGCTGCAGGAGGAGACTTGTCAGCAATCTGGGAAGCCCAGTCTGCTGTCTTAGTGGAAGATATGGTGAGAAATTCTGAATGAGCCACTGTGCTAAAAATGCTTTGGAACCTCTGAATTTTTACTTATGTTTGGTTGGTTGCTTTGGCTTTGACAGAAAAGGATTTTCACCCAAATGGAATTGTTTAGGAGCATTTTTAAAATCAAGAGTGTACTTGTCCCATTTTCCAACCTTCCAGAATATTTCTCAATTGCTTAGGTGATGAAGTGGAAAAGAATTAACAAGAGATGGTTGTTGCACACTGAAACCTGCTAGTTATTCTCCATACAGTTTAAAAAACTTCCATAAACTTGAATGAGATGCTTTAATAAAAAGTGTGTGCATGCACAGAATTAACAAGCATCCTCATCTAATATTTCTCTTTTTATTTTTGTATAAATTTACTTAACGCGTAGAGAGACAGCGAGTTGTGTACCTGTTTACTTATCACATTAATGAAGTTCTAGGTTTAAAGAAGAAGTTATAAAAATGAAGTACTTCATGGCATTGATTTCTCTAGACACTAACAAGGCAGAATTTGAGTGGAGATGACAACAAAGTAATGTCTCTGTGGGCTAAAATGCCAAATTAAAGAAAATGTAAATAAATTAACTGAGTCATCCTGTTACTTTGCAGGCTAAGGAAGTTACACAAACAATTTCTAGAGTCTTATAGAGGTTTGTAAAACTAGTGATGGAGTACTAAAGCCATATGACATATTAAAATAATTTCATGCTGTATTACAGGTTTATATTTTGGAGTGGGGAGTTTTTGAGAAGAAATAATGCTTCATTTAATACACAACTATATGGCAGAATCAGTTGCAGGAGTAATGAAAGTCACCCCATTAAATGACTGGGACTAAAAGACAAGTCTAGTCTTTTTCAAGGTATCAGATGAATCCATAGGAGTGTTAGGATACATTAATCAAAGTTATAACTTAAAGAAATTATCAGTCATGTATGTGGCTCTGTTGCCTCCACAGGGAGGTGGTGGCAGTGTGTCTCTGCCATAGGGCTGCTTGTTCCTGCAGCCCATTCTACAAGGAATTTTTGAACTACGTCATTGTACAACTGTCTCTCAAAAAACCCTTGATATTTTCCTGTTTAAGTGTCTCGGTGGCTTTGTTAGTGACTCGAGTGAATTTATAATATGAAGGACGTGTCTTTTTCTTCTCCCTGCACCCATCTGCATTGGTGCTTTGTGTTCAGCCTGGGGTAGTAGCATCCAACTGGAAACATCCCTCGTTTCAAAAGGCATGAGAATCAGTACTTTGGTTTGGATTTTATTTTGATGCAGTACGCAGTACAAGTATTTCTTATGCAAGTCTGGGTTGCATTTAGGCTGAAGTCTTCCTTCCTTTCTGTGATTGTTGTCTGGTTTTGTCTTCTCTAACTTTAGCAAGTCACTGATTGAAAAGAGCTCCAAAATATTTTTTGGTTGTTTTTTTCTGTATTGATTTTTGTACAGTAAAGGTATCACCCATAATTCGTGACATTCAGTCATCTTTGAAATGAATTTTTCAAGAACTTTTTTTTAAGAGATTGAAGGTTTTTCTCTTTGTTTTCCCTCTTTTATAGAAGTGAAAAACTATCAGGTCACATCTGCCTTTTAGAATTTTCTGATTGGATTTTCTTTGTTTGGATTTCTGATTGATTTACTTATTTCTGATGTATTTATTTGGATTTTCGTATGTTTTGATTTTTCTTTATTTGGATTTTCTGTTGATATATCTAGTCAAAGTTTGTAGGAGGCAGGGAGTTAACTTTTGGGTCTTTTTTTTTTTTTTCTGTTTCTATGTCGGCCTCAGATTGATACAATTTTTTTATTACTTTCTGGAAATAGAAATGCAAAGAGATAATACACCTATGGAGAAGTAATATCCGTCTGTAAGGAGGTGAGTAAAAAAAAATACATATCCTGCAGAAATAGAATATGTATTAGTTTACATTTCCTTCTGTATTCTCAACTTTAAGAAGTGATAGGGCGAGCTGCTGTTTCAAGCTTCTGGTTAGTCTGATGTTTTTAAGGTCTGCTTTGCATTGCAGGCAGGGAGACTTGCTCCACATTCAAGTTGCTAATTCTTGACGCACAGGATATTTTCCTTCTCATTAAAATGTATTTATTTATTTTGCAGTGAGAATAGCTTTCTTAAGATGCTTCTTTTGATCTTTGGTAATGTCACAGACTCAGTAAGACTGCTAGCATAAAGTAGTGTTTATCTCATTTCACTTTTACATCCACTGTTAATTGGACCTGAATAATATAGCCCCATTGGAAAAACTAGTTTAGTTTGTTGAGTCTCAATATGATGTCCAATAAGATGCAAGTAAGTGCTTGGAAATTGTTCCCTGTCTGTAATTGGAAGGCTTCTTCATGTGTTTCTGTGATTTTATTTGCATTTATTGGATTTTAGGCCTTTTAAGAGATAGGGGGGAGGAGGGAAAAGTATAGCAAGAAGTACAAAGTTTTAGCAAAAACAATTTTTTCGAAGCTTGAATTTGTAATATCACTTACGTTTCTAGGGCAACAACTTCTTGTAATGCAGATCAGCAGCTGAAATACTTCTAGCAGCTGGAGAGTGAAGTTAGCAGGACCCACGATTGGTTTTGCAGCTGATACTGGGAGCTTTGTGGCTGGTGGGAATTGTCCTGCAGCTCCCCTTTTAGCTGTTGTCCTTTTGGGGAGCAGCAAGAAGCTCTGAGTGATGCTAGAGTTACCCTCAAGAGAGGTTATAATTTCGGATGCTGCAAGATCAGGGGATGAATAAAATCAGATTTCCTATAGTTCTGAGGAAAAGTTCTGAGACGAGGGAGGAGGTGACAAAGTGAGCTTTCTCCAGCAACTTGGATTGCAGAGGAATGTGAAACTTCACAGTTTTCTCCCATCTTGCTCTTGAAAGTTAACACAAGAAATAGATAGGAGTGGGAGACAGTTTTCTGACATAAATCCCAGATTATTCATCCTCAGAAATTGAGATGGTGACAAGAAACTGGGTACTCAGCAGAGAGTTACCCAAGAATTTTGTTGACTGAGTTAAATCCTCCAGCAAGCAGGTGTCGGGTAAATGTTTTGATTCCTTGCAGTGTATATTTGCATATTTGAAACTTTCTGCTACTTATGACTCAGTTTGTCAAAATCTTAAAAAGAGCAAACCAACAAGGTCCTTAGTTTTTATGGGATTGCTGTATAGGGGCCCCAGGCTGGGCTCCTCAGAATGCAGGCACAGCTTGTCCTACCACCGTTGTGGGGGGGATGTACCTGCAGGACCTAACTGCTGGCATCTTATGGATAGCTACAGTCACACCACACCTCAGACTATGTGAAGTGTCTTTACGCCCCACTGTCTGATCACCTCCAACCCTGAATATGTTTTCTTCCAACACCTCTGTGGGTCCCTCTTGCCCTCCCCGGCATGACTTGTATCCTGCTTCTTTACCAGGGTGGGTAGGTGTGGGTGTTACATGTCAGGCTGTAGCAGCAAGCAGGTTCTGTGAAGTGTTTTAAAGGTCTAATGGAAAGTGAGGCTTTATCTGTAGTGGTATTTTGTCTATACAGGTTTATTTTCTTCATGCAAATATGCAGAGGGGCTGGGAGGAAGAGAAAACATGCATAGAGAGTAACACTTGACGCCTTGAAGCATTTTTTTCTTGACAAAAAAGCTTCTCCTGTAAATTTTTCAGTTTTGTTAGTTCTCACTTGCTGGGATCATGGATGATAATATGGTCTGTGTAAACTTCTTCGGTGTATTTTTGTCTGGTACATTAATAGCTTCCTTAGTATGTGAGGAAAAGCAAGTCTCAACTTACTAGTTGCTGATCAGAATGTGGAAGTGGTATTTTTTTCCCTAAAAACTGTAATTCAAGGTTATGCATGTGCAAAAATAGCTCTAGGGTACAACAAATATTTTCTTCAGCAGGTCTAGCTCATTTTATTGACATATTGTTTTGTAAACTGCGGGTGACTTGTATTGTTCTCAACCAAAATAACTTGCATCAATCAACATAAGAGCGTAATTAATTTACATATTTTCGTTGTGGAAATGATCCAGAGTTTTTGTTACTCTACAGTGCTAGACTTGAGAGAGGAAAACTGTAATAACATTTTGAGTTTGTAGTTTGTTTTTAAGTTATTCTTCACTTCTGATTGTGCTGGAGAAAGTGTTGCGACCTTCTTAAATTTGTGCCTGGCATAGCATTGAATGAAAATAAAGGGAGACTTATGAGTGAAATCGTATTTTGTGACTGTGTCGCGCATCAGTACAGCCTTAATGAGATGAGGAGAGTGCGGCTATTGTGTGCCATAGTAAAATGTAGTCCAAAACACTTGTTAGGAACAAATTCAAGAATTAACTATTTCCTTTCTGTACGAGAATCTGAGGCCAGGAGAAGATACTATGGCAGATAAAGAGTCTGATGAATTTTTTCGAGGTGTGCCTGGTAACTCTCTGCATGCCAAAACCAAATGAAAATGTGTAGAGTGTTGTCTTTGAATAGGCAAGGGCTGGCTGCTGTTTGTATGAGGCACCAGAAAGTCTCAGAACCAGCTGAACTTCTCTAGTTCATCGGTGAATTGTAGTTAAAGCATCAGTTTCTGAATGATGAAATGCAGGGAGCAGAGTGGTTATCACTGTGGGTGGATTTGACAGGAGGTGGCTTTTGGGGTAGTGTGAACTTGTGTCTCTGAATGTGTAGTGTGAGGCCACTTCCTCTCCTTCTCTTCACCCTGACTATACTGTGTATTTGATTATTGATAGCTGCTTTTTTTCTTTTTACCTCTACAGGGTGATGGAGCACTGATGTAGGCTGCTCAAAGCCTCCACGCAAAAAGATGCCACACAGAGGCAAATCTTGTTACCCACAGCGTCTTTAAGAATAAATTATTACAATTTTAAACCTGAGACAATGTAATGCAAAAGAGTCCTTCTTCATTTTACATTATGCATTCTACATTACAGTGCTTGGTGTCTTACCAGCATATTATACATCATCACTTTGACCTTAAATCCTCACTTTTAAGCACCACCTGAGGGGATACCACTGGAGGTGAGAAAGCTTCTCAGGGAGGAAGGGCATCAGTAAAATTTTTCTGACATGAACTAAGGATATCTTTTGGGTAAAAGCAAACAAACTAAACAGTTTTGGTTCTTGCTGTTTTTATTCTTTTAATAAGATTCCTGATGTTTCATTTCAGGAACTGCCCATGAACAGAGAACTTTTAGGCCTCTCTTTCTAGTGGCTTTCTGATGGTGAATGTTGCATTGCCAGTTCTGCAAGAGAGATGGTTGCTGTAATTAAGCTATTTCTGCTGGGGAAATAAGGGCTGGAATCAGATTTTATGGCTTTCAGTTCTAGTCCTGAGATGACGTGCACAGTGGTACTGCTTGTGCTGACCAAACATAAGTAGCATCTCTGTGACCACTGCTGAGAAGCAGCAGGTTGGCCCAGCTCATTGGTTACATCCCTAACTTCAGAGTATGTGCTGCTTCCTGCTTGCTTTTAATCCTGGTTCTCACTCCTCTTGTGCCCACACAGAAAACCCCTGCTAGCATAGTGATGTTTTCAAGCTGGCTGTGCTGGTGATGGCTTGGTGCCCATATTCTGCTTTCACACAAGCACGTAACCCTCCCACTTTCCACAGAGCACCAATAAGCTCTCCAGAGCCTTCCTGCATTTTTCCCCAGATAGATAGAAGAGTGAATGGATTTCCTGATTGGCTGGCAAAAAATTGGAGAAATGCTTGATGCAGCAATCAAAAAGTCCTTGTGACTATTCACTCAGGGACATTAAAGGCAAAGGAAACAACAAAAGATGATATAGACATAGGGCAATGTGACTGGTGGCAGACTAGCAGGATCAGGTTAGTCCAGGAACTCTTATCTATGCTAACTGTGCTGGGAAGTGTCCAACTGACTGCAGAAATGCAGTTAGGCCTTCAGTAACTTGCAAAGATTGAAATCTGACTTCATACCGCTCCAAATGTGTTCTGCTTTTCTTCCTTTCCCTGAAATCAGAAGTGTCAGGGTACTGCAATTCAGATTCCTTTTTTGACTCAAGCACATTTTCTTACCCTGCTTACTTTGAATCAAGTGGTGCCAGGGCTTGAACTTGGGCTGTCCTCATCCCAGGTCAGTACATTTGTCTTTGTGCTTAATTGATGTGGTCTGCGAGCAAAAGAGAACTGGTGAGCTAATCTAGTGAAAGCCTGTTCTCAGAGCTTCGTTTTTAATCTCTTCCTAGAAAACAAGTGATGGGTGCAGTAGATGGTGCCAAATACAGGGACCCAAACAGTACACCCATGCTGGCAGAGACCATCTTCTCCCATTCTTGCTCTTTGTAATGACTTTATGAAATATAAAAATTCATGAGCATTTTGTTTTCCTTTGGGTTTAAGGAATTATCTGATCAGCTGTCTGTCACTCTGAGAGTGTCTGGATGCTGACGGTGTCTGGATGCAGTCTGTATTCCCCTTCCATCTCAACTCCTTTTAAAAGCTTCTGACTAGTATCCATTGTCCTGGCAGCATCCATGGGCTCTTTTTGGAGTGCATGCAAATGACTGAGGCCCAAAGCCAACTGGTGCAATGCTCACTGAGCATTGCGGTGCTTAAATAGGCATGAACGCTGGAGTTGTGTTGCCTAAACAGAGATATCTGCTGCCATGTTAGGAAGCTTTAGGGTAGCACATAGTTGTTGGTTCAGAAGTGCATGTATCCCTCAGCTTCCAAGATGCATCTAAGATCACAGAATCACAGAATATTCTGAGTTGGAAGGGACCCACCTGCCACCATGCTGTAGTGCTTGGGCAGCTGAAACTCTTGTAGACTTCTGCTAATTAGGTGATAGCTTGCTATGCAAGGATGAAAAGCAGTCTGTATTTTAATGCAGTGTGGTGCTCCATGATTTTTTCTTCTTTCCTGGCAAAACAGAAATGAATTTGGTACTGATCTGTTATGTTAGTTCAGTATAACATAGAATCATAGAATGGCTTGGCTTGGAAGGGACCTTAAAGATCATCTAGTTCAAGCCTGCTGCCATGGGCAGGCACTCCTTCCACTAGGCCAGGGTGCTCAGAGTCCCATCCAACATGACCTTGAACACTTCAGGGATTCACAGCTTCTCTGAGCAACCTATCTAATATTAGCAATAGCCATTGCTAAGGAAGTTGGAATATTTTTTTTAGAAGGTGCAATAAAGATGAGTTGAAAGGTAGCAGTGTATCAAAACAAATTCACTGTGGTAAATCGTATTGGAATGTACTTGGATCTAATTCTTTAGCAGGACAGGGGTTTGGCTTTACACAGGAGTTAGGTGTGCATTGACAGCTTCCACTATTTTAATTTGCTTTACTGTCATGTCTTGCAAACTTATCTCTACTGTCATGCTATCTGGTGCATTTAATAACTGGATACTGTTAAAATAAATCGTAGCAAAGGGAAGATGGAAAAATAAATGAAAGAAGCTCAAATGCTAAATGAAAGAAGAAATCCAAATTTCCTTAGGTTTGGGTTGGGGTTTTTTTGGTTTGAGTTTTTTTTTCACTTTTAAAAATTATTTAAAATTATCTACCTTAATCTAGCACTGCAGTAGGCAGTTTGCATCTGGCCTTATGAGAACACATCCCTCTAAACAGGTAGAATAGGCAAATAAATACAAATAGTGACTTGGATTCTCTAATTGGGATACCCAACTTGAGTGAAGCTAAGCCTAAATTAATTTTTTTGGTTTTGCTTTTTTTTTCTGAGCTACACCAAACTCCTGCAGCTCACAGAATCTACCTGTTTTTACCCTTCTTAAATGGGAGTGTGTGTTCTTCCAAATGCCTTTTAAAAACATTTCCAAGCAAGACTATGGTTCTTTCGTGAGATCTAGCCTTTTTCCCCCGCATTTATAAGTATCTTTACAGACAGAACGTACTGTAGCATTTTAAACCAGTTTTAAAGTTAATGGTTGAACATGATCTTAGAGGTCTTTTCCAATCTAAATGATTCTATGATTCTGTGTTCTAGTTCTTTTGGGGGATTCAGTAATTGATGAGGATTCAGTGTGGTGTATAGGGTTGTGGAGGAGGAAAGCAGTAGCTGTCGCTGCTATGGAGAAGGAGAAGCAGCAAGAGCATCTCATAGGGTACCTCCTGGGTTCAGCATGGAGCAAATTCCTGACCATGTCTGGTTGCTACAGTGGTGTTCCCATGATGCCTCATGTTATTATTACCACTGCCAGTCCTCAATGAGGTTATTACCATTGCCAGTCCTCAGTTAGGAATTGTGCTTCCCTTGAATTCTCCTTGGCTCCAGTCATTCATATAACTGCAAAGGGCTGTTGTGACAAGTTCCTTCATGTGCGAGGGCAACATGAAGCTGGCTGGATTTCAGCAAACGCTGGTGTTGAGTAGTGCTTGTGTTGTATATATACAGTTGCAGAATGCTTTCAGAATGAATAGTCCACGGCAAAGCTGTTTTAATGAGCTGAAATGCCAGTTGTAGCATATCCTACCCAATCTGGCAGTGCTCTACTGAGTTGAAATACCTTCTTTGTTCTTAAAATAGCCCCCACTGATTCAGATTTTAATTGCAGATAGTACAGCTGTCAAAGAAAAGGAGAGATGACCAGATGATTGTGTTGATAGTATAAATGGAAGCTGGGGATATGTCGATTTCCAGCCTTTAGATCTTCCTTTATTCAAGAGCTATTGCAGATATGCCTGTGTGCTGCAGTGATTACAGGGGGCAGAGGCTCTCTCTAATGTTAAGATGACCCTGAAGTGCATTGTGCCTCATTATATCCACTGTGTTGACTAAACTAATCTGACAATAATCATGTAGGGCTACAATGATTTCAGTGCTAGCAATGGTAACAAATAGGCATAGATATTAAATAATGTTGGTTAAAGCCTGAGGCTTGATAAATCGAGATGGAATTTACTAACGCCCGGAGAGATTGTGATTCAGGAGTTGATTTAAAACAAAAAAATAACAAAGGAGATGAATAAAATAAAAGAATTTTAAAGTTTGGGCACCAGCCCGCATGATTGCATTTCAAATCAGTCAGCATTGGGCAGAGAGTGAGAACTCCTCTCTAAGTGAACTGAACCTTTTTATTAACACAGATGCGTCAGGAGCGACCATCAACCAGATGGGCTGCCATCGTTGCTGTTTTACTTCATTACATATTGATCAGGTTCTCAAGTTTTATAAGTTCATGGACTGTCCTGTGGGAAGAGGCGTGGTAGACTGTCTTCAGTTTGTATTTCTACTTCTAGTGTCCAGGAGGATGAATTTTTTGCTGGATTCAAGACATGCCTGACAGATTGCTCAGGCTGCAGGAAAATACCATGGGCATAGCATGGGACCATCCACTCTATGTACGTGCAAAAGAGAGAAGAAATCAGTGAAAAGCCTCCAAACTGAGTCTGTAACTCAGGGTGATGCTAACTACACAAACTGACATCGTGATTCTGTCTTTGAGCCTTTCACTCTTGGAGAAGGGTAGGAAGTTATCTCTTACCTGGGAGAGGGAGCTTCTGCCAACCTTGGGAGATGTCTGCCGGGAGTATGAGAGGAGTATGCATGGATGGTAGCACACCTTGGTGTTCTTTTCGGGTTCACTGGTGTCTCAGCATTGCTGTCATATAAAGATTTGCATAACATCACTTATATTCAGTATTAAGCACCATTAGTTACACATTTACACAATGGAAGATCAGATGAGGGGCTGATACATGTGACACTTAGCAGACCTGGTCCTTACAGAAGTATAGTACTTCCTTATTCATTCCTGTTGTGAAAGGTAATATCCTGCATGGTTATTCAAGGTTTTGCAGTATTCTGATGTGTCTGAAGGGATTTTGCTGGAACGTAACAACAACAAAAGCCAGGAACAAGATGGAGAATGTGATTTTGTGTGTTTTGCTTGAAATGCTGAAGATGGGGGGCAGATTGTTGCTTGAGTGTAACTAAAACTTCTTTTTTTTCCTCTGGTGCATATCACTTTGTATACACAGTAATAAAATTAATTTGAATCGCACCCCCCCCCACCCTCCATATATGTGACAGGGACAGTCTGCTCCGAAGATACTGTTACTGGCCTACGTGCGTAGCTACATTAATTATATAAGCTAAATATAGCGCTGGTAATGGATGGTTTGATAGTATGAGGGGAGAGGCTGTGAGTCCTCTGGGTGCTCTGTGATGTCTGTCCTGGTGGCAGGATATTAACTCCCACTTCACTTTGTTCCTTTACACTTGGTTGAAGAAACAAGATGAGCCTTCTTTCCTGTAATATTGATTGTCTTATTAAGAGTCCGTTAAAAGTGGAAAGCAGAATTGTTTTAAGGTGACAGGACCCATTGAGTTACGTTGCAGGAGTGGAGAACAGCAGAAGGTGCTGGTGCACTGCTAGCATATTACTGGCAATAATTATCTTGAACTATCCTTTCTTAGTGAAGTTTGCAGAATGAATGTGAATGCTTTCTGTGGCTTTTTTTTTTTTGAAGCAGCTTCACAGTAAGTTTTAAAACATTGCAGCAGAGCCTTATTTTGGTCATTGGTTCAGCAAATCTTTCAGTTGAGGTATCAGAGGTTTCACTTCTCTGAAGACCTATACAAAGCCAGCGTTTTATTAACGGTGAGTAGCAGACATTACTCTGTATCCTTCTGATTACTGTGCATGTTTACCACTCACCTTTGTTGCTTGAAAAATGGGAGGAGAATCTCGACATCTCATATTATTTGCACCATTTATGAACAAGTAATTTGAAAACAAAAGATTTGGAGGAGGCAATGTGAATGGAAATCATGAGTTTACGGAAATTTCACCTGATGACCAAACCCTGTAATTTTGCAAGCAAGAAAGTAGGCGTTGTTTTTCAGATAAACCAAAAAAAAAAAACAAACAACCCCACATCCCACTCTCAGATGGAATTGAAAGTAATAATGAAAACATATTTGTTCATGGTCTGTTTGTACCTGCACAGGGAGAAGATTACTGAGAGTAGGTGGTACTTCAGTCTGTCAGGTAGAGGTGTAACATGACCCAGTGTTGTGGAAAGCAGAACTGAAGGAAATGAGGCACACTTGAATTTTTCTTTTCACAATGACTGCAATTAATGATTGGGAAGAACTCATCCAGAAATGTGATACATGGCTGTCAGCTGGTTTCACCACTGGATGCCTCTCTGTGAGGTGTTGTAGCTCAGTTGAAAATGCTGCACTTGATCAGGAGCCATTTGGCCTGAACTGATGAGTCAAGCAGTGTGCTCTTGACTTTAAATTCTGTGAGACACTCAAATCACTCCTGTGTGTGTATTTTCAACATATTCCTTTAAAGTTCTTTTTTTTTAGTTATAAAATAGGAATTGTCTCATCCTGAGGAGGTGCTAAGTATAAAGGAATGAGTATTGCATTTTTTACTTTGTAATTTTTAATACCTGCTTGTCCCTGGTGTGCTCAGCAGTACTCTTTCCTTTCCTTCTTGACCACCAATTGGACTGCTGCTGGTATCCCTTGCATTAGTGTGCTGAATAAACACTTGAGGTGCACTCTCTTGGAGGAAAAAACATTCTGCATCCAGGTGCTTGTTTAATGCTAAGTGAGGCTGAAAGATTAATCAGATAATTACGTTAATAACATACCCCTCTTTAAGAAGGGGATTGTGCAGAACCAAGATAGTATTGCATAACAAGTCTCTTCGCAGGAAAAGGAGGAGGAGTTCTTCAGGGGACATTGCTACCCTCAGTAGGTATCAAACTATCAGAATACTAAAATAGCTTTCAGTGCATTTGGACCAGGATAGTTAGGTGCAGTGTTTGGTGGGAGTTATGGCTATTTCTTATTCTGTAGTCATGGGAGGGAAAAGAAAAACATCTAAAGATCAATGAAGATCAATAAAGATCTATATCAATAAAGGTCTAAAGATCAATAAAGACTGGGAGGAGACTTCCTTTCTTATTCCCCTTCCATTTAACTTAATATTATATGGAGGCACTGGATGGGGCTTGCCTTGGAGGAGTTAACATAACAGACCCCCATTTGAACTGGTTTTTAACCAGTATGGACTTGAAGGTTTCCCTCAGGCTGCAAGGGTGAGTGGTAAATGGTAATGCCAGGAAACACTGTCATCAGCCCTCAGGAAAGGCTGCTTGGCCAGCTCATCCTTCTTACAGATGAATGAGATTTGGAATCTGTAATGGCCAGGTCTCTGTGAACCTGGGTTCAAACCTGCCCAGACAAAGGAGAGGCATTTTTGCTATGCAGAAGATGCTGACACTGGTTGCAACAGGAGCATGTCTGTGCAAATGGGCTGAGCTCACCCTCTTCAGTCTGTGAACTGGCTCTGGTCTGGAGTATTTGTCACTGGGATAGCACTGTTCAATAACTGCCTGAAAATGCCCTGCTTGGAGCTGATATGGGCACAGCAGGTAGGGCAGCTCCTGTGCAGGACCAGTTTCCTGCGTGCCTGGAGGAAGCTCGGCTGTCTGGTGTGAGGTCTCGTGCGGTGCAGATACTGCACAGCTGATTTTGAGATCCGTACAAGGGCCATCAGCCCACCTTGTCAAATTTGTGTGCTTGAAGTTAGACTGTCAAAGCCACGCTTGGGCACCCATTAGGTCACTTCAGAGCTGTGCTAAGCACCAATGTTTCCTACTTAAACTATTCAAATAGTTTTCTGTATCTGAGTTGTCTAGCTGTAGGGCTGACTTTGGTGGGACCACTATAAGCAGCACATACCAGTGGTCATAGGTGGACCACGATGGTTTGCCTGCTTCAGAATGATCTGGGTTGGAAGGGGCCTTAAAGATGATCTTATTCCAACCCCCCTGCCATAAGCAGGGACACTTTCCATCAGACCAGGTTTTGCAGGACCCCATCCAACCTGGCATCAAATACTTCCGGGAATGGCAATGCCCACAGCTTCTCTGGGCAACTTGTTCCAGTGCCTCACTGCCCTCTGGGTAAAAAAATTTCTTCCTAACATCCAACCCAAATCTCTCCTCTTTAAAACCATTCCTCCTTGTCCGATCACGATCTGCCCATGTAAAAAGCTGCTCTCCCTCTTTTTTATAAGCTCTCTTTAGGTACTGGAAGGCTGCAATGAGGTCTTGCCAGAGCATTCTCTTTTCCAGGCTAAACAATCCTGACTCTCTCAGCCTGTCTTCATAGGAGGGCTGCTCCAGACCTCTGATTATTTTTATGGCCCTCATCTGCACTCACTCCCAACAGTTCCACATCCTTCTTGTGCTGAAGATCCCAGGTGGGATCTCCTCCTTCAACCTGCTTGTCGCACTTTTGATGCAGCCCAGGATAAGTTGGCCTTAAGGGCTGCTTATGGCATTAATGTGATGGCATAGTCATCTCCAAGCCAGATAGCAGGGAGGCAGTGTAAAAGTATTCAAAGGCACAGAGGGTGTGCAGGAAACTTCAGTGCCGTCACTTAGGAATTGTTTTTCAGTCAGTTCGTGAGGGAAAGGAAGGAGGAAACAACAGTTCTGGGGAGGTGGGTGGGTTGCTGTGTGAGCCTGCTGCCATGCTGCTCCAGAGGGCTTTACCTCTGCCCCTTGTGGCAGCTGGAGTCCGGCATGACGGAGGCTCCCTGGCAGAAGACATGGGTGCCAGGGCAGCGGCTGCTGTCTCACCATTAGCCACACACTGTGTGGCTGCTTGAAATCCCTCTTGTCATCACTGTGAAGCTGAAATTCAGTGGCAGTTTCACAATAGCACAGTTCCTCGCAGAAGGGAGGGAAAGTAGGTCACAGACTGCCCTTCTGGCATTTGTTTGTACGGCTGTAGGGCTGTGATGAGACCTGAAGGCTCTGAGGATCCAACCCATCAGAATTCGTTTCTCGCCTCTTTCCTTTGTGTCTGTGTTTCTGGCAAATGAGTTAACTGCGGAAGAGATGCTGGAACTGAACAGTTGACTTCCCTGCTACTGTTACTACTATTTCAGTAGGGCCAAAAGGTTTTTAGTATGACTGGGCATCAAGCATTGTGCAGACTGGTCAGACTACCCATGTGCCAAAGAGTAAATGCTTCAGGTGGATAAGTCAAAGCATAGATGGAAGCACAAAGGGCATTTAAAGTTTTGGCTTCTGAAGTGTGTGCTTAGGATTCCAAGACCTTCCAGCCCAGGAGGCACTGACAGCACAGCAGCACCTGCATTTCAGCAGTGATATTGCATAGTGTGTGGAAAGCCCCTGCTCTTCCTTTTAGAGCAGTGATAGCCAGCAGTTTGAGGGTTGGCATGGAAACAAAGTAGGGACCCAACCCCATAACGCGAAGTTGCAAAGCTTGAGGCTTTAATATGGCCAAAGTCCCTCAAAGACTGGGTTAATGCAGTTATTATCTAGATAATCAGAGAATGTTTGGCAAACCCTTCAATGTGCAGCTGGAACCGAGATCTGCATTCATGCATTAGTGATCAGAGCTCAGCAGAGGAACTCCAGCCACACTGACCTGTGCTCTGTGGTGTGGAAGGGTTTGGGACTGGTGCCCCTGGATACTCCTTCACCTGTGCAGTGCAAGAAGTGGATAGACTGTGTTTTTCCTTGCCCTGGATGGAGCAGATGAGGACTGCAAAGTGGCACAAAATGGAGCACAGATCAGGTTCTCCTCTGAGAAGAGGAGAAGAGCACTGGCCTCCCAGTATTTAACATTGGAGGTTGGAATTTTTGGTGTAATATAAAACATAACCAGGGAGAAATTCAAGTAGCTCTATTATGTTTATTCAGTATTTTTCCAGATTAGTTACTAGCTTAATTTGGCTCAAATATGCAAACTACTTAAGAAATAAAAAGAAATCACCTTAACAGGCTTCCTGTGAGGAATGACACTGGCTGTTCTGACGACTCTCATCACTTCTTAAAAAGTTAACGTAAACAAAACAAAACATAACATTGTGGTTCTTTGTGACTGCCGCAACTCGGAAGGTGTTGCTTAGCTACCACTTGGCAATGACCTTTCCCACCAGAAGTGGTGTTGTGAGCCTCCAAGCTGAAATCGCCAGACAAAAGGAGAAAGCATAGAACACCCAAAATCACTGCTCAGAACTCAGTGATTTCTGTTCCTGCCAGGAGCTCCTGCATTTTATGTATGATTTCATAGAATCACAGAATCATTAAGGTTGGAAAAGACCTCTGAGATCATTGAGTCCACCCATTGACCCAGCACTGCCAGGTCCACCACTAAACCATGTCCCCCTAAGCACCACATCTACGTGTCTATTAAATTCCACCAGGGATGGTAACTCCACCACTGCTCGGAACAGCCTGTTCCACCCTCTCAGTGAAGAAATTTTCTCTGGCTGTGAACCAGAGAAGGCAGGAGATAATCCTAATTTTGCAGAATTGGCATATGAACTGGGACTCCCATTATCTAAATATGACACCAAACAGCTTTGTTTTGAAGCCCAATGTCAGAAATCTTCAGCTTGTGTCAAAACCAGGGAGAGGAAAAGACAGAGGCTTTATCCCAGCTTTCTATAAGCTGTCAAAAGTAGAATTTCCTAATATGGATGCCACAGCCTACAGTACGTTTCTTTGGATAGGTTATGTAGAATATGATGGCCTCCTATTCTGAAGTGATTAGGAACAACAGATTGCAGTGAAGTCATTAAAGAATTGAATTTCGGTATCTTTGAAAATAAGAGTTATGAGTTAATAACCTGTTTGTTGGTTAAACATCATCTCTAAGTAAACCTAAAATAAAATTTGTCTTCCCTGCCATTCCTGGTGGTCCTTGCATCACTTTTTTTACATCTTTGCTGGATTCAGGCAGTAGCGACCTTGCTGCTTTAGACTGACTGTAATGAGTGCAATAACTGATCTAGCAAAAATAAATAATTAGATAACTTATGCGATGATCAGATTTTGCTAATGGCAGCTTCAGTGATGAAACTTAAGAAATGCTTTGGGATTTGTTAGGTTTTGTGCCACTGTGAAAGGTGCTAAACAACGTTAGTAAAGAGTTATCTGCTTCAGTTTTGTGGATGGGTACTAGACAGTTTGAATAGTGGGAGAAAAGCAGTCTTGTTATCTTAGGGTAGTGCACTAGTAGTGTGTTACAGAAAAGGGAGAGTCAGTGGACCAGAAGTTGTATCGTTTTTCATATCCTCAAACTTTGACACTGTACTTTTATAGTACAGTATTATCCCAATAAATCACAAGCTGGGATTCCTAGAGGTTTTTGTGAAGGATCATATATTTGAAGGGAGGTAGGGGTTGAAAAGGATGCAAAAAATTTAATACATTAAAAAGTTCCCAATTGTTAAGCTGCTTTGGAAATAGCTTTAGGAGAAGAGAGCAGTGAGGTTCAAGTTCAGACTCTAGCCTCAAGGTGCTTAGGTGCTGCGGTGTTTGATTTCTCATTGCTGCAGTACAGGTGCCTGGGATGGGAAATGAGTCAAAGCTTTAGCTGAAATAGAATATGAAAGATCTTGGTCCTGTGAAATTACAAAAAAAGAAAATGTAGTATTGAATAGTTGCCTGATCGCTTTCATTTATAAGTGATAACAATAACACCATTACATGAGAGGAAAACAGCATTTCAGACTATTTAAGGCTTGTGATGGCAGGCTGCTGCAAGCTCCCTGCTAGCAGTATGCCAAACCAGAGGGAGAAGACATCTGATCAGAAGCAGGGCCTGTAGCCTGACCAAAATGCCCTGTTCCTCCGCAGGACCTGAGAGCAGCATCTCTGCTTGGCACTTGATGAAGAGCTTTCTCCTGAGGGTACAGTCTCATTTCTTCCTGCAGATCTGGTGTGGAGATGTCCTTTGAGTTCCACTTAAATTTGTGTCTGGGCACTGTTAGTGGTTGTGATAGTCATGCCATGCTCAGAGGAAAAGGGAGGCATGCACTCCCTGGCTGGAGTAGTTTCCAGTTAAAAAAGAGTGCAAGTCTGTGCAAGTGAGCTTGGTGAACGTGAAGGAGGATGCAGTAGAAGGGTGCACAGGGCTGGCAAATGTGTGTGTTGCAGTTTCTAAGTGTCAGGTAAATTTTCAGGCTTTCAGAGGGTAAATCAAGGTGGTGACTGGTAGCGCATAGCTTTCCCAGCTGTAAATTGCTCTGTGTAACTACCTTAGTGAATACATATCCCTCTCTCTGAGAACTGGCAGGGAAGTGACCTGCCCTTTAATCTCAGTGTAGCAAAATACACAAGAGCAGTGAGAAACACGCTGTAATTTCCCACCTTTCTGTACTTCACATGCTTGGATAGCTATGCTTTTAATTAGGTCCATTTTTTTGAAAACATATAGCTGCCCCTCAGTGACCCAGGGATTAATTTTTCTAACCCAAATCAATACTAGGTATATGGAGAGTACTGATGTCCTGTGGTGCTTCTGGAGTGAGTGGGTCATCCAGTAGGCTGGGCTTCATCTGGCTGGACATCAGTATTCATGAGGTGGCAGTGTAGCATGATTGCTCCTCCCTGATGTAGCTTGTGGAGAGGAAAGGTTGGTACCCAGCAGGATTTTGTCCATTCTTTTCAGGCATCTTTTTTGAGATGGGATGCACTGCCTAGCTAAGGTGCTGGTTGCTTTTGCAGCATAGGAGAGGTGTTCCCGTCCTCTGATCATCTTCATGGCCCTCCTC
>VZRE01007108.1:5092-26452 GCA_013396775.1 Cephalopterus ornatus
CACGGGCCTCGCAGGGGCCGCAGCTCGCCTCGGCCGGCACGGCGAGCTCGGCCTGCCCAAAGCGGCTCCCCCAGCCCGCAGGTAAGCGGGGTCGCTGCGGGGAGCCCCGGCACGGCCGCTGCCTGCCCGGTGCTGCTGAACCCTCCCTCTCTCCCCCAGGTACCAGGCTGAAGGGGATGCCGCCTGCCAGGTCCAGGGTTCAGCATCCCGGCGGGACGTTGCAGCAGGCACAACCCTCCGCCCTTCCCAAACCCTCCCTCCGGGACACACAGATGAAAAGTAATTCTGCGCCTGCCAGTTGGCCTCATGCGAAGTGGGGAAGCGTGGGGGTGCTGATGCTGCGGCTGGAAGGGAGAAGGGTGTTGGCCTGGGCTGCAGCGTGGCCAAGGACAGAGTACGGGGAGCAGGGAGTCCTTGGGAGCGGCGCAGGCGGGAGCTTATGAAATGCACTCATGCCCCAAGTGTTGTTAACATTGGCCTTTTGCCACTGTGGGATGAGCAGCCCTTTGGCTTTGGAGCCCTCACCGCATGGTCTTGTGGTGGTGGTGCTCATGGGCCTAGGACAGGCAGCCTGGCTGAGCCCCAGGCTGCCTGAGGAGGGGTGCGGTATAGCTGCTTTTGAGCAGCAGCCTCTGTGCCTAATGTTTGTTCGCTATAGCTGCTGTCAAGGCTGGGGGTCACAAACAGCCCTCCTCAAGACTCTCGACAGCAATTCCTACCACGGCTTCCCGCTCCTCACCGCGGCCTCTGGGAAGAGTGGCTTCATCCAAGCACTTTTGTGTCAGTAAGGGTGAGTCTTGGCAGAAACCTCGGAGGTGGAGGAGTTGTGGTGGGGGAGGGAGCTGCTGCCATGGGAAGAGCATTCAGATCTCGGCTACAGGGTCAAAGCTGTTTCTGAGGAAAGGACTGTAGGGGATTGCGTGTACTTGGGCTCAGAGGAGGGGAGGTGAAATGTGGAGCAGCAAGACTAGATGAAGTCCCTTTCCCTGGAGAGGCACTCTGGAAAGAGACTGAGCAAATCTGGTGCTTGAGGAGGACAGGGAGCAGCCCTGGTCAGTCAGGGCACGGTCTGAGTAGGGGTTGATGCTCTTTGCTTTCATTTCCTGGGTCTCACTTCAGGATCAACTACCCAGGAGCTGGTGTGCAATACGACCCAAGAGCTGAAGGAAAGTGCTGAGAGCAAAGAACAGCTGGTTGCAGAAGGGACTGTCTTGGGAGCAGGTGAGCAGTATGGAGGTGTGGTCCCACACTGGAGTGGGGAGCTGGAGTTTGCTCCCCTGTAGAGAGGAGCCCTTCCAGAGCTTTCATGGCTCCTGACTGCCAAAGGCCTGCCGAAAACTAAGCACCCTGTGAGTGTATCGTGGTGAGGGGACTCTGCACTGGGCTCTGGTGGATTCTTGCCTCGTGTTGGAGTGAGCGTGGGGAAATGTGGCCAGCTGCTTGTTGGGCAGTGCTGCTCCCCAACTGGGTCCTGGCTGACCACACTGAGGGTACTGCAGGCAGACTGTGCTGCCTTCCCAGGAACTGCAGCTGGGTCCTGGCTGACCACACTGAGGGTACTGCAGGCAGACTATGCTGCCTTCCCAGGAACTGCAGCTGGGCAGCCTGCAGAGGGAGAGGAAGCGAGGAGGCTGTTCTCACTCTGCTAGGACATCCCTGCCGTGCCCGGGGCAGTTGCCTGCTCTCCCTGTGCAAGCAGACTCCTAGCAGGAGCCCAGCGCTGCTGGGAGTGAGGCCATGCAGGAGCACCTTCTCCCAGCAGCATCCCTACAGCCAGGCCAGCAGCAGCTGTTGGGCTGAAGGTGCTGGGAGACCTCTGGCTCTCTTGGTCTGGAGCAGTTCTGTGGCCTGCTTGAAGAGGAGCTGACAATGGCAGGTTTCTAGTGCTGACACCTCTCTTCACAGGTAAGGCTGACCAGACATGGGAGTATGTGGAGACCTCTTTGTCCAGCAAGTTGACCCCTGGCCTGCTTTCAGGGTGTGAAGATGCAGTCCCTGCTGAGCAAGTAAGAGCCAGCTATGTCCTGGCAGCACAGAGCACTGTTCAGCCTGTGGCTGGGGCCAGCTATGCCAGAGATGGAAGATGATGGGACCTGGGCCTGTCAATTTCCTGGATGGCACCTGAGCTGGTTTAGCCTTTCCCTAGGGTTTACACAAGACCATGTGCATTTACCACATGGCTTTACCACCTCTCCAGAGCTCAGGGGATTGTAGGCTTCTTTCCAGTTAAATTTTTAAGGGCCTTTTGAAACATGTAAACCTCCTCTGGCTTCTGTTGTTGCTTTTATACCTCCTGACATGTTGGACATGTACCCAGGATGGAGTGAGCAGAGCTTGCAGCAAGGTGAAGCTCCCAAGCTGTGAATTCTCCTACCTGAAAAATATGTTTGTGCATTTGCCAGCAGTTTTAGGGCTCTTCACTCTCTGGCTGTGACCTGCCAGAGAGTTATTGTTACACAAAGGTGCTGGCAGGTGCTCACTGCTAAGTGAACCGTGGCCCCTTCGCCAGGCACTGCTGCTTTGATGGACACCCCCTGGAAGTGGTCCTCAGGGTGCTGGGCTTGGGGTGTTGGATGGGCTTCAGTGCTCCTCCAGAGGATGGGCTGTGCTGTGGCTGAGCTGCTGGTCTGTGTATTGGGGTGACCACTCCCTGCATCACACTTACACTCTGCCCTTGCCAGTCTGCAGGTGACAAGCTGTCCCAGGAGCTGGAGCATGTGAAAAAAGAGCTGGAGCGAGTGAAGGGGGAGCTTGGTATGTGGGTCTGGCTGTCCTGAGGGCTGCAGGACACCTGCAATCCAGGTGACATCCCTTGTGCTCCTCCCTGGAGCCCAGGGCCTGCAGCTCCATGGGGATGGGGATGGGGCTGGCTTCTTGTTTAGGGGGTAGAGCAGGATCTCAGCTGCTGCCCTAGAGGGTCTTCAGGGTGTTCAGGGTGGGCTGAGCACAGTCCTTCTTGCCTCCTGCCTGCAGCTGACAAGACTGCCCAGTGTGAAGCCTATCACCAGACAATCTGCTCCTTGCAGGCTCAGCTCAGAGCAGTGGGTATGTGCCCTCACTGCAGTGAGCCCTCACCTCTGGGCAGGCTGCAGGGATGCTCCGGTGATCCCTTGCTGCTGTAACCGAGGGCTGCCAGGTGGAAGGGACACAGCTCATGGCCATTCCCGTGGGTCAGGTGTGGAGTGCCAGGAGCACTAGAGCTTGGATGCTGCTGTTGCTTCCCACGAGTCTGTGTGGAAGATGCAGCTGTGTTCAAGGGTGGTGACTTGGGGAGAGACTGACAGCTGGCACATGGACACATGTCCGTCTCCTTGGACTTCTGGGCCAGTGATACATGTGGAACTGTTGAATGAGTGAATTTTTTTAACTGCTTGTATTTAAAAGAAATAAAGGTGTCTTTTCCAGAGGTGCTTGCTGTCTGCTGGGGTAGGGGCAATGCCCAGTGCTGCACACTGCTCCCCAAATGCTGGGCAGACAGGGCAGGTCTGTGCCCAGCTGTGGATGGTTTTGCTCAGCCAGAAACTTGAGGTCTGCTGCAAGGAGGAGCTGGGTGCTGGTGAATGAAGGCACAGCAGGGCTCTGGGGAAGCCCTTCTGGACAAACCTTGTGCTTCCAGGTGGGATGCTTGGATGTGTGATGGTAACAGGCAGCTGTAAGGGCAGGTTTCTTCCTTCGACCACCGTCATGCTGGATGTGGGAAGAGCCAGTGCTGGCTGATGGCACATTGGGCTTCTGTAGCCATTGACTATTATTTACTGTTTTATTATCAGTGACTGGGGGCAGGTGTTGGTGAAGCAGCGCTTGGGACTCAGTGCCTCCCTGCAGTGGAAGCCCTGCCCTGCTGCCTTCTCTGTGTGGTAGGCTGATGCAGGCACTTTGTTGCACTGCCTGGTGTGTCTGGGTGAAGGCCTGGAGAGTCCCGTTGTCTGGAGCTGGCAGTGCCCCGAGGTTGGGCTGGGAAGGCTGGCCTGCTCCTGCTCCCCTGTTACCTCTGGCTGGTGTTCCTGGCTGGCTCAGGCAGCCCACAATCCTTCCTGGGGCAGCTGCCCTGGGCTGTGTGCAGGGGTGGCTGCACAGGGAAGCTCTATCAGCTGTGTCCCACCCCTGCTGGGCACTTGGTCGTTGGGGCAGCTCCAGTGCCAGCACGATCCACAGCAGAGCGCTCTACCACGGTGTATGTGCACGGTGAACATAACTTCTTGGAGGGGGCTAACTAGAAGAGGTGCCCTGCTAGATTTATTGTTTGTAAAGAGAGAGGCACTCATCAGCAAAGCTGGACTTGATAGTCCTTAGGGGTCCCTACCAACCTGAGATATCCTATGCTTCAATTGTGGAAGGTAATGAGGATATCCAAGGGCTGATTTGAATCTGCTTCTGCAGGGCTTTTGGCCCCCTTTCTGGGCTAGAGCCATCTCTTATGCTCCTTTATGCTGGCTACATGTGCCCTGCCACTGTTTGCCTTCCTGCTGCTCCTGTTGGGACCTGTGCTGCTGGTTCAGGGCCTTGAATGACAGGGGTGGAGAACGGTAAGACTGGGAGGTGAGGATGGGGTACTGGGAAGACAGATGTGGAATTGCCTGTGAACATGAAGACATGTTCAATGCCTGGTGCTGCTCCCTCTGTGAAACTGAAACCATCTCCCAACACAAGCTATTGCAACAGGGTTTCTGGGGAACGGGATGATTTTGGTGTCATCCACCCCCTCACTGCTCTGGGTACCCACCCAGTGTCTGTCTGTCCGGGCCAGGGTGACGCCCCTCGGAGTCCTGCTGTGCCCGCAGTGCTGCCAGCCCCACCCGAGAGCACCCTCGGTGATAGTGCTGCCCAGCTGGGTCCTCGCCTACACGAAGGAACGGGAAGCATCTGGACTCTAACAGCCCAGGGAAAGGGAATTCTGCAACTTGATCTTGAGCTCACTTAGTTCCCAGTAGGGGTCATGAAGCCAGAAAGGGAAGGGCCTTTGACGACTCGCGGGTGCTGGCGGCTGGGAAGCAGGGGCACAGCCTGCCTGGAAGTGGCGTCTGCAGGATGCGTTGGTGTTTCTTCGCCGTGAGGTCATCGCAGCTGCATACCGTGATATTTTCGTCATCCTGAGGTCGTCTTCCGAGGAAAGAAGGGGCCTCGACAGCGGCGCCAGAAAAAGCCTTGCTAGGGAGGGGCTGGTTCCCGGCATCGCTGCCAATTTGAATGGGTGCTCACGACATGCGAACACTGGATTGCATCAGGTCGGGCTGCTGGCCTGCGTGCTGGCGAAGACGGTGCTGGCTCCGCCCCTCTCAAGGCTGCCGGCTTGGCAGCCGAGCGGTTTCCGATGTCTTACGGGTTCCTGTTGCTCCCAGAGTTCAGGAGGCTGTAGCAGAGCGCTGTGCAGGATCCGCTCCCTGTGGAGCATAGAGGGATCGTAGCACAGTCCCTCTCCACGCCTTAGGCTGAGCTCCGCTCGCAGCCCCCGTAGCAGGGCCGGCTCGCCTCGCTCCCAGCCCCGACTGGGCAAGCCGGGGGCAGGCTCTGCCTTCATGGCACATCGGGCCCCCGGGTACCCTCAGCCGCCCCCTCCGTGGCCTTTCCCGAGGGAACACGGCTGACGACACCGACCGCACGGTGCCTTGCTCTGGTCTCGGACCTGCCGCCCCGAGCAGCCACACTCCCGGCGGCCGACCGGAGCCGTGCCTGGCCCTCGCCCCGGTACGACTTACTACTTGAATTTTATTTTTTTTAAACTCTGACGATGGGGGCGGCAGGTGGCGGGGAACCGGGCAGGCGCAGCGCTCGGAGGGTACGGGCTCCTCGGCATCGGGCGCGCAGCTGCTCCCCCTCGCCCGCAGCTTGCCCTGCGGGGGCTCGGCGAGAGGCGGGGGGGGTTGCCAGGGGTCTCATTTCTGGTTTGGGTGCACACCGTCATCAGGCGGGCGGAGTCGCCCCGCCCTTAATTGTATCTGCTCTGACGGCACTGCCGGAACACGCGGAGCAGCGCGGAGCAGAGCAGAACGGGGTCGCACCGGAGGGGGCTGAGCTGTACCGAGCCGAGCCGCACCGAACCGTGCCGAGCCGCACCGAACCGTGCCGAGCCGCACCGAACCGTGCCGCCGGTGAGTGTCGGCGGGCGCTGCCGCCGCGCCGGGAGGGGCCTTGGCGCAACCAGTGCCGCGCTTGCATCAGCTGCCGCCCGCACGTGGCGGGACCGGCCGCGGCACCCCGTTCTGGCTCTGCTATCCCCGGGACTGCGCCGGACACCCCGGCGGGACCGAGCCTGACTGACAGGTCAGGCTCCTCGGGACCGGAGATGACCCCGCGGGGGCTGGGGAAGTGGCACCTGCTCGGTGCCACTCGCGCCTTTTTTCCTCGGCCCTGCTTTCGCAGTAAGGGAGGAGCACGTTTCTGCTGCCAGCTCCTTGCTTGTAACTCCGCAGCTCACGTCGGGTGTCAGAAATCCTTGGAACAATCGAGCAGCTCTGGGGAAGGCAGCTAGAGCTCTTCAGGTAGGGCTGGGTAGGGTGCCAGTGCTGGGGCACTTGTTCCCTCGAAACCTAGCCCAGAGGCTGAGTGGCCTGGGACAGCTTCTTGGGCCAAGGCGGAATGTGACACGTGCCAGCCTGGGAGGAGGTTTCTTCAGAAATGGTTCTGTGGAAGTGTGAGCTCGGGAAGAGGTTTCTCCGGAAACAGGCAGGTGTGCTAGTTATGAGGAAGCAGCCATTGGTGGCTGCCACTAGTGGCTGCCCCTGTGTCCCTAGCTGATAGTCCCCCTCTGTGGAAAAGGGTCACAAAGTTATCCTCTTGTAGTTACACTGATCCGTGCTGCGCAGCCTTGGTGTTGCCCTGGGCACCTGGCTGGGTTGTGTTTCCTTTCCCAATGAAGGGAGAAGCCAGCAGGGTGAAGACGCTGGTGGGCGGGTGGTTCAGTGATGGGCTCAGGCCAGCCATGGCCATGGGCATTGGGAGTCACCTTGCGGCTCCTCTCACTCTGTACTGGATGCCTGCTTCACAAGGTGCACATCTTAAGAGCCTTTCAGGGATGGGTGGCTCCTGTGAGCCAGAGGATGCTGTTGCTCACACATTCAGGATGATTACAGCCTGCAGAGCTTGCAGGCAGCTTGGCAGGCAAGAGATTTGTGGTGGGGGCCTGCGCTGTGTCTGGTTATGCATCCCTGTCAAGGGTGTGGTGCAGATGCTGAAAGGAATGGCTGCATCACAGTGAGTCAGCCCAGTCTGCCAAATCCTCTGCTGGAGGAATGCTTTGTCTCCCCACCATGGCTGATGTGCACACCCATACGCCAGGCCGGAGGGGTGCGCCCGCAGTCAAGTTTGGGCTGAAGGATCTACAGGCTGCCAAATCAGTGGGGAGTTGCTGGAAGACAGTGGGCAAGATCTGGGATGTGCCCAGAGGCCCTGTGGTTGGGACCACACAGCGTTTGAGCAATGAGCCTCTTTCCCACCATGGACTCAGTACGTTCATGCCTGGCTCACTGTTCTGGTGCAGGAGCTGTGCAGGTGGGGTATGTGCAGCCCCACAGTGCCTTGGAGGGAGCCACCAGAGTCTCTGCCCTACCAGCGTGGCAGGGGCTTGGTGCTAATGGGTCAGCTGGGAGCACGTGTTGGACTTGCCGCCTGAGGGACGCTGAGCTTCACAATCCTATGGTCCTTTCTCTTGCAGGGCTTTTGAGCAGCTGAGCACCGCCCAGGAGAGGACAAGATGTTCAGGGAAAAAATGACCAGTATTGGGAAGAAGCTGATCCGCCGGCGCGTGGTGGATCTGAGCTCCGATGACACGCGTTTTGCTCGCTGCCTCTCCACGCTGGACCTCATATCCCTGGGGGTGGGCAGCACGCTGGGGGCCGGCGTGTACGTGCTGGCCGGGGAGGTAGCCAAGGATATGGCCGGTCCCTCCATAGTTCTCTGCTTCCTGGTGGCTGCTTTCTCATCGGTACTGGCGGGACTCTGCTATGCAGAGTTTGGGGCCCGTGTCCCCAAGGCCGGCTCTGCCTACCTCTACAGCTACGTCACCGTTGGTGAGATCTGGGCTTTTACAACTGGCTGGAACCTCATTCTCTCCTATGTGATAGGTACGAGGCCAGGCAGCGTGCTGGCATGTGTGCCTGGGCTCTTTCCAGCACCGTGCTGTCAGCGTGGGAGGGTTTCTGGGGGCAGCATGTGGTGCTGTGGGGTGCGATCAGCAGGGAGGTGGGTGCTGAGGTGGGGGTGGGCGGTGCCACTCTGCCCTGGGCTCAGACCGATGCATGGATTTGCCATCCACAAGGTACAGCCAGTGTGGCTCGAGCTTGGAGTGCAGCATTTGACAACATCATTGGCAACCACATCTCCACCTTCTTTGCCAACCAGACCGCACTGCACATGCCGGGGGTGCTGGCCGAGCGCCCGGACTTCTTTGCACTAATCCTGATTGCACTGCTTACTGGTGAGTGCATAGGAGCGGCTCCGTGGCACCCTGGGTGGCATGGGAGGCCGAGTGGGTCCTCACTCACCTCTTCTGTTCCCACAGCACTGCTGGCCTTTGGCGTCAGCGAGTCTGCCCTTGTGAACAAAATCTTCACGGCGGTGAACCTGTTGGTGCTGAGCTTCGTCATCATCGCTGGCTTCATCAAGGGGGACATCAAGAACTGGCAGCTCTCAGAGGAGGACTATGTCAACCTCACGGACCCGGACCCACATGATTACATGTAAGGAGAGCAACTGTGCCAGGCCAGGGTCTGGCACAGGGCAGGCATAGGCTCCACTGTCCATGGACCCCATGGCAGCTGCTCTTTTTGCTTTCCAGGAAAATAGCCTTTGGCTCGGGTGGGTTTGTCCCCTTTGGACTGGAAGGGATCCTGACCGGCGCTGCCACCTGTTTCTATGCCTTCGTGGGCTTTGACTGCATTGCCACTACAGGTACTGCCTTGGGTGAGGGTGGTGTGGGCATTTCCCCTGCACAGCCAGCAGCTGTCTGGGACCTGCTGGAGAGGATGCTCTGTGGCGTGAGAAACAGCTGGTCCCACTACCCCTGGGAGGTTTCCCTGCAGAGTCTCTGTTTCCAGCTGGGCCAGGCGAAAGGGCTCACAGCCTGCCCTGCCACAGGAGAAGGGGTTCATTACACCACATGGTGGGAGCAGGGCTGCACCCTGCCTGTGCAGGCAGCTCCCGGAGCAGCAGGGAGCCTTTTGACTGCTGAGCCGAGGCTGCGACAGTCCTGGGAATTGCTAGTGCCTCCTAGTTATTTCCCAGCCTCAAGCAACCTTTTTCTAAATGACTGGGTTCGTGCAGAACCGCTGCTTCCTGGAACACAGGGAGCCCTCTTAATTTCCTCTCATTCCTTCAGAAATCTACTTAGTGGGTGGCTGGTACAGGCTGTTCTGCCTGACCTGCCTGTGCCTCCCTGCTCCCAGGGGCTGCCCAGCAGCTGCCTCCTTTCCTCCTACGCTGCTGCGAGCCCCTTGCTGGGAACGTGGCACAGCACATCTTTGCAAAGCCAAGGTGCATGGAGAACCTCTAATCAGCAGGCTCTGTAGAGAGAGGGAGGAGTGGGGGTAAAGTGCTGGCATGGCCAGGGGGGCTGCCAGGCAGCTGCGTCCCTGGAAGTCAGGGCTGCAGCCACACGCTTCTGCTCTCAGCAGTGCCAAAGCTTCTGCCAGCACAGTAGCACAGCTGGGGACCCCTCCTCTCCAACAGCCCATGCCGGCTGCTGCCCAGTCCCATGCTGCCATCCCCTGGAGCTAGCTGCCCCATGCTGTGCCATGGAGCGGGGACACATGTTGTCTCTTCTCTCTGTATAGGGGAAGAAGCCAGGAACCCACAGCGCTCGATCCCCATTGGCATCATTGTGTCCCTCTTCATCTGCTTTGTGGCTTATTTCGGGGTCTCTGCGTCCCTGACTCTCATGGTGCCCTACTTCCTCGTGAACAAGAACAGCCCTCTGCCCGAGGCTTTCAAGGCGGTTGGCTGGGAGCCTGCCCGCTACGCCGTTGCCGTTGGCTCACTCTGTGCCCTCTCCACCAGGTAGGACCGGCCCTATTCCTGGCACTGCCTGGCCCAGCACAGGGACCGGCAGCATGCATCCAGGCTGGGCTGGGGATTTGTTCTGCCCAGCTTCTGTCCTGCTCCTGGCATACAGCCGGTCCCATCCCTGTCTGGGCGGTGAGTGTGGACAGCTTGCCTGGCAGGCCCTAAGCCGTCTCTCCCCACGGCAGCTTGCTGGGCTCCATGTTTCCCATGCCCCGAGTGATCCATGCCATGGCAGAGGATGGGCTGCTCTTCAAGCGCCTCTCCAACATCAACGATCGCACGAAGACCCCTCTGTTAGCCACCATCGCCTCGGGGCTCCTCTCAGGTAAGGCTCCTGGCCACCACTTCACACTGGGCCCCGCAGTGGTCTGGAGCTGTGCTCATGCTGCGTGTCCTCATTGCAGCGGTGTTGGCCTTCCTGCTTGACCTGAAGGACTTGGTGGACCTCATGTCGATCGGCACGTTGTTGGCCTACTCCCTGGTGGCGGTGTGCGTGCTCATCCTCCGGTGGGTGACTCCTCGTGTGTGGTGGTGCCCAGGGTGGGCGTTCCTTGCATCAAGCTGGGGGCTTTTAGTCACAGCTTTTTCCTGGGGACATGCAGCCTGGGGAAGTGTCCAGCCCCCAAGGTGGAGGCTGCTTACAAGAGCCTGTGAGGTGTCTCTGGGCATATCTTTGAAGTGGCTGTCCTGGGGCCACTGCTGGAGCAGCAGGAATATGAGGGTGCTGCCCATTGTCCCCCTGGGCTAAGAAGTTCCTTGGGCTCTGCTGCAAGCTTGTCCTACCTGCTCAGGTACCAGTCTGGGCAGCTGAACTCCCCGAAGGCCATGGAAATGCTGGAGCTGAATGGGAATGAAGAGGAGAGGGTGATCATGAATCCGACCATCACTGCTGCCAGTGCCCAGCAGAAAGAGACAGTGTCCTGTTCAACGCTATTTAACCCACCTTCAGACACTCCCACTGCGCTCTCGGGGCGCATCGTCTATGTCTGTGTCTCAGTTATTGGTGAGTGAGTGGGAGCTGGCGGCTGATGTCCCCTCCTGCCAGGGGCTGGAGTGGTTTTGGCATGTCTTCGCAGAGTTGGGAAGGGATGGAGAGGGGCCAGGCAGAGGAGAGAGGCCAAGCAGCGCAGGCTGCCAGCTGCTGTTGACAGTGCCAGTAGGTGCTGAACCCACCCTGCTCTGAGCCAGGGTGCCAAGTGCAGGGTACAGCTGTGGTTTTTGGGGTGCACGGGGGTTGTTGGAGGACATGGGTGCTAAGCTAAGCATGTGTGGGTGGTCATGGGAGATCCCTGTGATGAGCCTGGCCCATGCTGGCCACCAGTGAGGGTAGTCCCCAACCCCTTGAGAATGCTTTGGCTTGGCTTGTTTTGGTTCCATTGTGCAGCCAGAATGGGGTTTGAGCCCAGCCAAGTGCAGATTCCCTGCAGCTTGCTGGGCTGGCAAGCACCTTCAGCAAAGCGCTTTCCTGAGGCTTTGGGGTGGGTGTTGGAGACAGCAGGTGCTGGCCCCTTACCTGACCAAGAGGAATGGGTGCCTCAGCCCAGCCGTTGGTGAGGCTCAGGGTCCCAGGCAGGCCACAGGCCATGCAGCGTCCTGACTACCCCCTCTCTTGCAGCCACGGTGGTCACAGTCCTCTGCGTGTTCCTGACCTTCAGTGTGGCTGCTCTGAAGGACACCAGCGTGGACTGCATCGTGGTCCTGGTGCTGCTTCTCGTGGCTTTGCTCATTCCCACCATCATCATTTGGAGGCAGCCACAGAGCAACGCACGGTTAAACTTCAAAGTGAGTGCAGGCCCCTTCAGCTTGGCATCTGCACCCCCATGGACTCCAGCAGGATCTGGGCGTTGCAGGGTCTGCCAGGGCTTGCTGCCGGTCAATTACCAGGAAGGCCCAGAGCCCTCAGACCTCTGTGAGGTGCAGTCCTCAGCATGGAAGTGCCTGGGTGCTCTCTGAGTGTGGTGGGGATGGGGTCCCTCTGTGGCCAGCAGCATCCTCAAGGCACAGCTGACAGCACTTCTTGTCCCTTGCAGGTACCTTTCCTCCCGTTCCTGCCCATCTTCAGCATCTTTGTTAACATCCTGCTGATGGTACAGCTGAGTGCCGGCACCTGGGCGCGGTTTGCCATCTGGATGGTTGTGGGTAGGTGTCCTGTGGCAGGGAGTGCAATGCCTGCAGGTCTCTCCTGGGGGGCTGTTAATGGTGGCAGCCCACCAATGTGCATTTCATTATGGAAACTGCCCTGCAGGTTTTGTGATCTACTTTGGCTATGGGATTCGGAACAGCGTGGAAGGGAAAAATGCAGAAGAAAAGCCTCTTCACCATCCTGGACTGGACCTCAGCCCCAGGGCTGCTGCAGTCTGAGGGACTGGTCACCAGCACTCCATGGACCCCTGCCAGTATTCCCGCTTGGAGACAAGACCATGATCCACACAGTGCATCCATCCCCTCTCCTATAGGGAGTCCCGGAGTCAGGACTGTGGAGCTTGGTCATGTGCTGCCCTTTCCCCTCGCAGAGCAGAGGTCGTGGAGACAAGTCTCCAGGCTGGGTCGGAGTGCTGGTGGGCCAGGCCTGGTCTCTGCCCTGCTGAGGAGCAGCAACAATGGTACGGCCCTCTTACCGTGAAAGCTGCTTTCCCTGTGCACAGGAGGCTCTACATGACGGGGCAGGGGTGCAGCTGTACTTGTTCTGTCACGTTGCTGTGTTTACCACCTCCTCTCTGGAGTTTCCAAGTGCCAGCTGTGTACGCGGCATCCATGGCTGTAGCTGGGCAGAGAGGCTTGCTATGAATCATTCTGATCCTCATGGTACTGCCAGCACACCGGTACTCCCTGCCAGCACAGGACTGAGCTGGCCTGCGATTTGCATCCACTGCTTGAGACTTGTGCTGCCCTGGCCACGTTGCTTAGCTCCAGTGTCCATGAAGATGTCCCCAGTGTAGCTGTACTGCTGTCCAACCTCATGTGCTTTTGTACAGTTTGCGTTTTAATGCCAGTTTTTATACCTCATAAATATTTTTTTAAGTGCTTATCTCTGTTGATCTTGCTGCATCTCCTGTTAATGCCCCGTGGTGATGGGCCCCTGAGCAGGTCCCTGCATGCTATGGGGTTGGGTGCCAGGCTGGTGCCAGTGCAGAACAATGCTTGGTTCCAGCCAGGCTGTACTGGGTGAGCTCCCTGCACGAAATCTGCCAGCTGGAACTAGCCGCCCTTGCACTGTCCCTTGGGACAGTGAGCCTGTGAACCAGGAACTGTGTAGGAGTGCTCCAGGTCAGCTCAAACCAGTGCTGCTGGTACCTGGGGGCAGGACAGCATCCTGTCATGGCCCTGCCTTGCAGGGCCAGTGCTGTGAGGGATTGTGTCACCAGGTCCCGGAGCAGCAGATGCAGTAAAGATGTTGGAAATATCTCCTGGAGTTGCCAGCAATGATCTGCAGAAGAAGGATGTCCAGGAGCTGGGCTGCATCCATGTGAGATGATGATTTGCCAGATTCTGGTCTGGTCTGAATCAGACCTGACATTATTATTCAAAATAAACTAATTTAGGGCAGATGGATCGTGCTTGGTTTTGGCATCTCTCCCTTCTTATTGGCAGTGGCACAGGGTCACTGCACGGTCAGCAGCGAGGCACCCGCACCATCAGCTCTGCTTGGCCCCTGGGCTGGAGCTGTGAGCTCTGCCCAGGGCTGTGCCTGGAGTAAAAGGGGCTGCAGTACCTGCTCTGACCCTGGGCCAAGCACTCACTGCCCCGGTGCCCTGCCAGAGCCTCAGGCTCCAGCCCCCCGGTGCAGCTGGCTCCTGGCACTGGCTCCTCAGGGCTGCTTCCAGCCCTCCTAGTCAAGCTGGTGCCTTGGTGTGCCACACTGTTTCACCACTCCACCTTGTGGGTATCTTCTGGCCAGGGGCAGCAGGTGGGACCCTGCTGAGCCCTGAGCCTGCAGACTCCCTGGTACCTGTGTCTCTGGTTTCAGGTGCTGTTACCCAAGGCTTGACGGCAATGGGCCCATGATAGAGCTGCAGCCCTCACCCCCTGGCTTGGCACTGCCCCCCATGCCTTTGTTTGTGCCCGTGTCCCCGTGCATGTGAGCATGTCCAAGGCCATATGTGGGTCTGTTTGTGCCTGTGGGCATGTCCATGCCTGCCTACAGGCCATCCCACTGAGCACTGCCGTCCCATCCTGAGCATCCAGTGGGACTGGCAGGGCTCTGGACATGGAGCAGGGTTCTGGAAGCTTTGGGCAACTCCCAACCATGGCAGTTCAGCAGGGGAAGCAACTGTCTGGCAGCCACCAGTCCGTGGTGGGTCAGTGGGTCAGTGCCATCCTGCCATGGGCACAGGTGCTGGCAGGAGCCAGGTGGGCACTCTGCCCTTGGCTACCAGCCTGAGGAGGTTGCCCCACAGCTCTGCACACCCACTTTGGGGGAGCCCTGCCTCCCACTGCCTCCTTTTGCTCCATCCAGGCTAGCAGAGCTCCTAGGGATGGCACCATACCCTCTGCTGGGCAGCACCTCTGCCTCTCCCAGGCCGCACTGGTTGTTACTCTACATCTCGGTGCCTCAGCTGGTGGGTGAGGAACACCCAGCTGGAGCCCCAGTGTGTGTGTTGTCTACAGCAGCCAGCTGCTCTCCCTGCTGTGCCCGCTGCCCCACCAGCCTGCCCATGGGCTACTGAGCTCCTCCGATAGCAGCCCATGGCTCCGGTGTGCAGAGAGGGGCTGGGAGGGAAGCACGTTCCTGGGTGAAGGCTGGCAGGTGCTGGGGGCTGTAGGGTGGGCTTTCCCCTCCTGTGCCAGTCAAGAAGGGGCCATTTTCTGGTTTGAGAAAACTCAGCGAAAAGCAGAGCCTGGCATTGCTGCTGAGAGGCCTGTGGTGACTCACCCTTTAGGGGAAGGAAGCGCCCAGCCCCACACACAGCTGCCTGCGGTTTGCCCTGGCAGCTGGGGCACTTCACCCAGGCTGGCAGCACAGGCTGTGTCCCTGCCTGCGGCCCAGCCACGGGCCTTCCCCAGGGCAGCTCCAGGCCTGGCAGAACACCAAACACACCTGAAGCACTCCTCTGCTTGTGCCTCTGCCACTGCCTTGCAGGCTGTAGTGCCGAGGGGGACACTCAGGCAGACCCCGCTGGGAGATACAGCCAGGGCTTGGTTTGTGATCTCCCTGTTGCCATTTAAATCCCCCTGGATTTAAAGGGGAGCTGGAGGGCTGTTGGCTCCCACTGTGTTTGGCCCAAGCCATGCTGAGGAGGCAAGAGGTTGGGGCAGCAGCGCGGTGGAGGACTGGCTGTGGTCACCAGCTGATGACAAGTGTGCCTTGGCCATGGGCCATGCCAGGGGTGCCATACTAGTGGGTCAGGGTGCCGGGGGTGCTGAGAGTGGGTGACTCTCAGCCTCCCTCCCCATCTGGCTCTACCCTAATCCCGTGGCATTCTTATTTTTGTATCCAGCTGCCTGTGGGGGACACAGAGCTTTCCTGGTGGAGCCATCGGAGCAGCTCTCTGCACACCAGCTGCTTGCCACCTCCAGGGGTACTGCTGAGAGGAGCCCGTGTGGCCACACAGGCTGGGGGCAGGATAGAGATAGGGGACTGTGACACTGAGTTCTTGGGGGAAGAGCTTTCACTGCAGAGGCTGCCCCTGCACTGCTCCCCTACCAGAAAAGGGGTGGCCCTGGCACACAGAAATGCAGCAGCAGATTAAATTTTAAATTGGGTACAATAATCTGGTTGGGAGTTAAAACAGGCCGGCAAGTCTGTTCTGCTCTGTGACACCAAATGCTTCAACCTGAGGAGTTAATGTGCCACCTCCTTCCCTGTAAAGCCAGCAAGAGGGTACCATCAAATCCCCTTCTCTGCAGGTCACCTGCTGGTGGAGCAGTGGCTGCTGAGTGGGACAAATCCATCAGCAGGATACGAATCCTGGAATCCAGGGAATTGACTCCAGGCAGATGGGGTCACTGGCATGACAGAGCAAACTGTTCAGCCCCTGATATTTCTGCAACAGCCCCGGGTTGCGCTGTACGGGCCTCGCTGTCCGGAAGAGCTCCAGGAGATCAAAGCCGGTGAGATTCCTATCACTCCTCACCCGTCTGGCTCCAGACAGGTCCCAACCCTTCTGCTTTCTGTGGTAAGCTTAAGCACGCACGACCCAGTAGCTGGCAGGAGGTTGTGTGCATCCGATAATCCTCCTGGCCTTGAGCTCTCTAAGCATACAGGCTTAATGCTCGCCTTGCTTTGCCTTTGCAGGCCTGGCATGGTGGATGGATTGCTGCCAGATGGTTGCTCTTCTCTTACTCTCATTTCTTCTAGTGCTGCAGCTGGTGACCTGGTTCCCACTCGTGTTCCCTGCTCCACACTGCAACCAGCCAGAGGGTGGTTCCTGTCACAGTCTGTCCTGGAGCTCACAAGATGCAGTGACCATGCCTGCATCCGGCAGGATGTCACCCTGATCCCTCAGAGCTTCCAGGAGTACCTCTCTTATGAGACAGTGTATCCCAACAGCACCCATCCCCTCACTATGGTGGAAGTGAGCCCTTCAGTGAGTGGTGCAGGGAGGAGGGGGTGGAGGCAGCACATGCAATGCAAGCAGCAGATTTATGGTGCAGACAGGCGGTTTTCCATCAGTGGGGCCACTTCCTGATGAGCTCCCACTTCTCTGCCACCATCAGGATCCCCACAGGCTGCAGGGGTGTGCTGGTGTTCCAAGGCACATCCTCACCACTGCCTACTGCCCTCACCATAGCAAAGACTACGTGAAGGGGGTCAAGAAGATCCAAGTGGGTTTCCTGATGCTGGCGCAGGGCGCTGGCAACGGGATGGAGAGGCTGGTGATGCACGTGGGCCCATTCTTGGTCAGTGTGGGCTATGACTACACCCTTTTGAAGCTGCACAGGCCGTGCTGGTGCCTGCACATGAAGCTGATGGCAGCTCTGGCAGCAGAGAAGATGGCTGGGAAGAGGAGTAATTTCTCAGGGTTTGACTGTGACCTGTTGGGTGAACTGGTCTGCCTCTTGTGTGGGCGGGATGATGAGTTGGTCCTTCTCATTTACCAACACTGTGATGGCAGCCCTGGTGCATCTGGCTCTGGGGTGTGTGTGCAAAGCGTGGGATCCTATATGACACTATATAAAGCTTGCCTTATGTTTCCCTACCTCACACACAAGAGATTTTTTGCTAATCCTAGATTTTACAGCTGTTACCCCTCTCCACCTTCCTTAAGTTTTCCTGTTTTCCTGCTGTGTTTACCCAGGCAATTATTCCCTCTGTAATTCATATTCTCCACAAGGGATCTCACACTGAAGGCTGGACAGATGACTGCTTGTATTTTTCACTCTTAAGTCAATGTCCTGTTCCTTTTCACTGCCTCTCAGGGGCAGCCTTTATCGCAGGCCACTCAATGCTGTCACTGCTTAAACCTGCTGAAGAATAATCATGCAGTTCCTTCAAGACCTGTGACACTTGTATGGGCACAGCAACCTGACTTGCAAAACAAAGAGGTAGGAGACATTTCAACAAACTAAACGTTAACACCCCGTCTAGGTTCTTTGGGACAGATCAAAAAGGGTTTACATCTCCTCTGGTCCCTTGTTTGGACATAAGAACAGGCTAGAGAGTGCCAGCCATGGCCTTTTTAAAATAGGAAGAAACACATGGAAGGGAGTTCTTGGTTCCTTCCTCTCCGAAGTGCCCATTCAGCACTTATTGTGCTTCATAGGCTACTCCCGTTGTGGAACAGGTCATGGAAAGTTCTCCCGGAACCTGCTGACGTGAAACATAAGACTGGTCCGATTCAGAGCAGCCATACACTTCACAAGCAACTTGCTCCTGACATCAGCCATCAGCTACTGCACAACAGAAGAGAAAAAACCAGCACCAAGACAAGAAGCGCAGAGAAACACAGAGAGACTCGTGCACCCTTTTTAGTGTCTATCTCTGTGTTTGCAAGTGACAGCAGCTTTAAGACATCAACAGGAAATGTGTCCCCCCACCCCAGTTTTTGTCACAGAGGAAGTGGTTTTGACTCACAAGCTGCAACCGGGACTCACTGCTGGGGTGGGCTGTCCTCGGCTGGATGCCAAGGTGCCCACCAAGTTACTTGTATCGCTCCCCTCCTCAGGGGTGTCCCTGCCCATGGCAAAAACTACATTTTTTGGTCCCTACCTTTTTTGGGTCACTTGATGGAGCGGGTCACAAGCTGACAATAACCTGGAATATGCATTCTCCAGAATCCCACAAGGCTTAGGAAAGCTAGTGTCTCCTCCTTGTTAGCTGTTAGCATAGTTCTTACCTTGATCACATCCATAGGGACAAGATGACATGGATCTGGTCATTTTGTTCCCAAGAATTGAATAGCCATTGGGCTTACCTGTCTTCCTGCTGACTTTTGGCCCCATTACACCAGCACTGGGACAGCCAGTCAGGAACCCACATACCTGCCCAGTGTCTGTAATCTTTCTGCATGTCTCAAAGTCCTGATGAGGTCAGACTGGGTAGTTTCCAGTTCTTGTCTATATTCCCTCACTCCCTCCTGCATTTTTTTTTTTTTTCTTTTTTTTTTTTTTGCTGAAGAACCAGCTTCTTGATTGAACCCTTCTTCTTCCTCCTCCCTTGATAATTCATGACATGGACCCACTGACTTGCCCATCCACCGTTTGTTCTTCACGACTGGAGCAATTGTGTTCTTGTACCTTTATCATGACCTCAGATGCAGTTTGTACCCCAGTCTCTGTCAAGGTGTTCTCAGAGGTGTCTTGGGCCCCTGACTTAACCACAGCCCTCTGATAGCCATGAACTGTGGCTCAGCAGGCTTATGCCAAGGCCCAGCACAGTGCCAGGAGCTGCTGGTTTTCACTGGGGCCCCCTTCTATCAGGAGGCATGTCGGTTTGCCAGGGTTACTTGCCTGTTCAAGCGTGAAGTCCTGGGCTATGGGAGGTGATAACTGCCCCAGGCACCTGCTCAAATCCTTCCACACACACAGCCACCCACGGACCGGCCGCCTCAGGGCACATTTTAGTACTGACTCACCTTCTCTTACACCAGGATGACACCAGATTACACAGACCCCATGATATGCCAGCAGTGGTAATTAGTAGTATTAAACAGCTCACATAAGGGCGAGCAGGGACCTCAGCAGCCTGCACAATAAAGCCACCCACATCAGTCCCGGCTCAGGAGAGGGAAATGTATTCCCTGATGCACTCCATGAGACACTCCCCGAGCAGAGCAAGGCCATCAGTGCCAGGGCAAAGCACAGAGCAGTGGTTTGTACTAACATGTTCCCAAGCCCAGCAAAGAGATAAGCAGAGCAGCCAACAAACTGTGACCTGACAGGAGCTGCCTGCTCTGTAAATACTACAGCTATAGCACACCGACACAAAACTGCCATTGTCTCAGGCCCCACGCTGGGCACCAACAGGACTGTGAGGGGCTGCCCCTGGCTGGGCTCCAGGTACCCACCAGGCTGCTCTATCACTCCCCTCCTCAGCAGGACGGGGCAGGGAGGAAGTGAGATGGAAACAGAAGTTGTGGGTCAAGATAAAGGCAGTTTAATCAAGCAAAAGCAAGGTCGCATGTGGAAGCAAAGGGAAACTAAATATTTATTCTCTATTTCCCACCAGCAGGAGATGTCCAGCCACTTCCTGGGAAGCAGGTCTTCAGTACACACAGCAGCTGCTCCAGAAGACAGATGTTTTCCTAAGGAATGCCCCCTCCTCCTTTCCCTTAGCTTTTATGGCTCAGCAGACGCTGTATGGTTTGGAATATCCCTTTGGTCAGGTTGGGTCACCTGAGCTGGCTCTGCCCCCTCCCAAGATCTTGCCCCCACCCCAGCCTGCTGGTGAGGGGGGAATGTCAGAGACAGCCTTGATGCTGTGGGAACACTGCTCAGCAGTAGCCAAAACACTGGTGTGTTATCAACACCTTTCTAGCTACCAACACAAAGCACAGCTCCATGAAGGCTGCTAGGGGTAAAATTACCTTCACCTCAGCCAGAGCCAATACAACTGTTTATTTAAAAAATTAACAGAAACTTTTTAACAAAATCACACCGAACGGCAAGGATCTGAAAAGCCAGGCAGCACTGGGGCATCACAAAGAGAAATGCTCTGCAGGCCCTGACCAACCCAAGGGCTAGATGTGCAGACAAGCACCTCCAGGTGGATAATAAGACTTGTTCCATGTCTCTCATCCAAACAGTGATACTGCTTTTTAAGCAGGTGAGGTTGTAAATTAGAAACCTGAATCTCTTGTGCATCCCCACGAGGCACCTGGAGGGCTCAGATGGTGGTAAGCTTTTAAAATGTCCCACTTGAAAGCAACCATGGCTGCAGCTGCAGCTTGGAGGAAGCCACCTGCTTTAGCTGCAACATGAAGAGGCTGTTGTAGCATAAGGTGTGTGTGACATGCTGCATTTCTTCTTGCCCAGAATCCTGCAGAGCTGCCCTTTTTTTTTTTTGTCCCTTGTTGCCCTGTATCAGCACAGAACATCCCCTCTAGCTCAGAAGGAAGGGAGAATGAATACATGTACATCCAGTCTAAGGAGGGCCACCTTTTGCTGCAGCTTGGATCTCACTCCATACCCCGATCCCAAATGCAAGAACAGGGCTAGCTCTGGAAGGACAGAGCCTTCTATGACCTAGGAACCACGTGGCAGTTAATAGATTGCAGGCTGGTGATTTGCCTTCTGCATCTGAATGATCTTGCCAAAGCCACCTCTTCCCACATCGTAGTCTGTCCGGTACTCATCTCGCACCTGGGGCACAGCAACAACACACATGTCAGTAACCTGCACTCCTGTCTCCTCCTGGACTTCAAAATTGACACCCACTCCTTGTTCAGTTGGTGGGGAACTGAAGTTCAGGCTAGAAGCACTTCAACTCGTTTGAGATCTCTTCAAATAATCCACCAGAAAGTTGGCGATTATTACAAATTAATATATATCTGATGGCTGAGGTATTTTCAGATAAGAAGCAAAGAAGACCCCAAAATATTTTCATTCAGCTTTGCAGCCCAACTTTCTGAATTGCCAGACTTGGCCCCCCGGAACATTTTATCCCCTCCACCCTGGAAATCTGCAAAGGAATCTCACACCTTTGCCCTGGGGCAAACTGCTGTGTCATGAGATTGGCCTGGCAGCTACAACTGTCCCCCTCCTCACAAATTCTGCATCATTTTACGAGTACTGGCTTGGATTTGGGAACATTCTGCTTGCGCTACAGGAAGTTTGGAGTCCTAGATGGAAAGGGCCTTAAGTTGTTCCCAGCTTTTAACACCGGGCATCAGTTACCACAACAACCCGCGAGCGACCGAACTTCGCCGTCGGGTCCTCACAGTCTGCGCGAGACAAAACAAGCAAAGAAGTACGGAGCCTTTTTGG
>VZRE01007108.1:27916-60841 GCA_013396775.1 Cephalopterus ornatus
CCCGGGGCATGGCGGCGGGGAGCGCGGCCTCCCTGCAAGGTGCCGCGGGGCGCGGGCTCCCCCCGCCCGGTGAACGCCGCCCGGCTGTGCGTCACGGCCCGCTCTCCTCCTGTGTTGCAGGGCTGGTGCGGGAGCTGCTGAGGGAGGAGGCGCCGTCGCGCATCGCGGCGCTCACCGAGGAGCTGTTCCGGGCGGCGGCGAGCCTCCCCGAGGAGGCCGCGGGGGCGGCGCAGGGAGACCCCGCCGCTGCCGGCCCGCCTGAGGGAGCGGGGGGGGCGTGTGCCTCGCAGCCCGCAGGCCTCGCCCAGGTTGGTGCTGCGGCTCTGCGGACGCCTGCGGCTGCCGCCGCCCATCGCCACCGCCCGGCAGCGAGGGTCGGTGTCGGGCGCTACACAAACCAATTCGTTTTTGAGTCGCGGTAGCCCAAAATAAAGTGGGAAGCGTTACATTTTAAAAGCCAATGGGAAATGTCGATCCTAAATGTGAAAGTGTGTGCCAGTGACCACACCGGGATTGCTGTGTCCAGCTCGGGGGTCCCCAGCACAGGAAGGACAGGGACCTGTTGGAGTGAGTCCAGAGGAGGCCACCGAGATGATCAGAGGGCTGGAACACCCCTCCTGGGAGGACAGGCTGAGACTTGGGGTTGTTCAGCCTGGAGAAGGCTCTGGGGAGACCTTAAAGCCCCTTCCTGTACCTAAAGGGGTGCCCAGAGAGTTGGGGCGCGGCTTTGCACAAGGGCCTGGAGTGATAGAACAAGGGGGAATGGCTTTAAACTGAAAGGGTAGGTTTAGATTAGGTGTTAGGAAGAAATTCTTCCCTGTGAGGGTGGGGAGGCCCTGGCACAGGTTGCCCAGAGAAGCTGTGGCTGCCCCATCCATGGAAGTGTCCAAGGCCAGGTTGGACGGGGCTTGGAGTAACGTGGAATAGTGGAAGGTGTCCCTGCCCCTGGCAGGGGGTGTGGATTGAGATGATCTTTGAGGTCCCTTCCCACCCAAACTGTTCTGTGATGACAGTGGGAAAAGGTAGTGGTTACTGGTGGTGTTGAGGTTTTTATTATTTCAAATTTCTAGCAGTATCTAAACTGTCATTTCAAGTAAAAATGCAAGCAGAGAGCACTGATGCGTTAACAGTTTGGTACTGGATCAGAGGAGAGGTCTTTCTCATCTTGTATGACCGGATACTTGAGGAAGAAGAAAACAAGCAAGCATGATTTTTTTAGCTGCCTGGTAAACCCAGTACATAATGTTAGATTGCAAACTACTAATTTTCAATCTTTATAAGTTTGTCAGGTGCTAATATCAAAAGGTTCCCAATTTAGGTATTTAAAATAATTAGCTACTCAGTTTCCTTTTTGATAAGAGGTGAAGCCTTACTACAGATATTTCTCAAACCTGATAAGGTTCTTACAATTCTTTTCCAATGCCTTCAGATCTTTCAACATCTGTTTAAAGTGTACATAATGTATTCTGAAGGCTGCCACGGAATCAGTTGTATTTTGGACACGGTGATGTGAAATGGCACAAATTTTTTCTCTCTCTGAGTGTTTCTGAGAAATTTGCATCCCAGATGGATGGGGTGAGTGAGGTCATGTTTTGCTGAGTCTGGACTTGATAGAAACCTAGGTTAGGACATTTCAGTTAATGGCATTTGTTTAGGAACATATTCAAATGCATCTTAATTGCAGCACTTCCCTTACAGAATTCCCTTTTATGTAGAATTTCAAATTGAAGCCAAAGGCACCGATGGTTGATGTGACATATATGTGCTGCTTTCCGTATGATTTAATTAGTTCTCTTTAGTTTCAGGTCTTGTCAGCCTGGGGTTTATATTGTCATGTTCTTTCTTACCTTGCTTCAGCTTAGAAGTGCTCTCATGTTTTCAGGTGTGAAATAGCCTTTGTAAGATTATGTCTTATGAAATGTGTTCATGACAAGAGTACGTGCTTCCTGCCAGCTGTGGATACTTGAATGAGCCATACTTCTAGGTGAAAAAGTGCTTTGTGGTCCACTCAGCATGCCTGTTTTCAGGTCATTGTCCAAGATGTCCCTGTGGGATCGTGTGACAATTTTATGGGAAAACTCACCACCTTTGACTGCAACGCCGAAGGGAGCTGCACAAACATGTGGGGAGGTCGTTCCTGCGGTACACGTGAAAGATGGTTCTTTTTCCAGTAGCAAATTTCAGTGGCACCCGCGTGCAGGACAAAATTAAACCTCATGGAATTCTCCCCTCCAGGTTGAAGAGGGTGCAGTCAGCCTTTGGAACTGGGCTGTGGCTAAACACACGGGTGCTGTTGTCAGCGATGAGCAAAAAGCCAAACGTACGTATGTTCTGTACCTTCCTAAACGTGTTCCACGTGCTGCAGCGCGGAAACGAACAGCTCTCTGCTGACAGGCACATCTGTAGTGCTGTGGATTTGTTTGGGGCGCTGCAGATAGAGTGTAGAAAAGAGGAGAGTGTACAGCTGGGCTTGTGTAAGCTGTTCAGGGAGGTGTAATAGTTACCTTCTTGAGGCTCGCAATCAGTGCAGGCATTTTTATCACTCCTCATTTCTGTGCCAGAGCACAGGGAAGCTGTAATTTACCTTCTGATGCCGTGGTTCTAATCTCAAAATATATGGAAATAACACAGATGTAAATTTCAGGCTGTTGGTCACTTAGTTTATATCAAGTGAGATTGTTTCATTAATGTAATTATCTCACCAATGTTTGTATGCAGAAAAACTGAATCCTCTTTTTACTGACCTGCTTTAGCCAGGTACACAGATGGTGGGTTCTCTTGGTAACCTGGAGCAGGGCTGGGGGAAAGGAGAAGGGAGCTTTCTGGTCTTTTCCCTCAACGTGTTCCTTCTGTGGTTCTGTGGGATTGCAGTATCAGGCCTACATTCCTGTCTTGAGGGTTTATAGTCAAAATTACCCGTAATCTGCATCATATAAATTGTATCAGGTAAAGGGAAAAGGGTAAGTTTACACAAAATAGAGCGTAATGCTCTCAGATCACAGCTGAAGGGCCAAGGGAGAGGCTGTTTTAAATACGTTAAGTAGTGTCTTTTCCATCCCTGATGTATAAAGAAGGCCTGAAAATATCTTTGCTTTTTGCTTTGAAACTGCAAAGATTATTAAACTTCATTTCCTTACTTTGCTCAAGGCTATTTTGAGGCTCTCAAGACATGTTACTGTAAGCACCTGCAATGTAATTAAGTCTTTGAATACCATGTATTTACCTTAAACTGTCTCAAAATTGTTTAATAGGTATTTTAATGAGAATAGTTTTTTTTCCTTACTGCCTGAATAGCAATTTTAAGCATCTTGGCTAAAATTCAGATTCGCTTTGACTCTCGAAGCTTTCAAATTGTTCTCTCTTTTAATTTCAAATGCCAAACGGCCTTTCAGATACGGCAGGGCCTGACTTTCTGTAAAAAAACCCAAAAACCCAAAGAAAAAGCACAAAGGAAGCTGATGAATGGCTGCACTGTTCCCTTGCAGTGCGGTTTGTTGCTTGCAGACTGATCCGCCTTTGTGAGGGCACAGATCCTCCGGAGGGAACCATCCGAAGGCAGATTCTGGTAAGGCTAATTGTGGGTGAGCAATGAGGTACAGTTGATCCCCCAGGGAAGCCTTCAAATCTTACTATGCTTGTTTTGGAGAGGGAATGAGATATACGTGTAGTTCTGGAAGGGTGGTTGGTGTTTTGGCAGGAGTATTGCTGACTCTCTCTTCTCATCACTTGAGGAAAGATAAGGCGGATGATCCCGTTTTTTCCCTTTTGAGAGAATGTTTTTTCCCTTTTAAGGCTGAAGTGGGACCTGTATTTTACCTTGCTGAGACAGTGGAGTTAGGAGTGTCTGGTCAGCATCACATCTTTTCAAAGGGCAAAATGTGTTATAAGCAGCACATTCATTTGTTTCAGTATCTTACCGTACTGTCGAGGAGGGCACCATAAGTCTTATGCTGCATCTAAGTGTTCAGGACTTCATTCAGAAGTGAGAGTTGCTGGTCAGAGATTGCAGAGCTGAAATACCCTTGTGCTGTGTTAGATACACCTCAACGAGATGAGATCTTATGTTGCCTTTCTTGAAAGCGACTGTATTTTCACAAAGGGCTTACCATTTTCTCCCTCAGATGTCTATGAAAACTGGGAAAGGATGGATAGATGTTGGAAAAGCTGATCTTGCTGATGGATTTCTAGAGAATGCCATGAGTGTAAGTTCTTTCTCAGTTTTAATTTCTTACATACACAGGTCTTTGTAGGTTCCTTGGGTGATGCCTGTGCTTTGTTTTCCAGAACATAGAGAAGCTGTATGCAAAGTTACGTAAGGGGAGCGATGGTGAAGCAGATATTCATGAGCACAAAGCTGATGTGGAGAACAACCTTTTCAAAGTACTCTCTTATCAAGCTGAATCAGTAGGTGTTCTTCACAGTTTTCCTTATAAGTCACAAGAGGTATAGAGGGAAACTCTGACCCAGTTATTAGATACCTGAATGCTTGGCACTGAAGACTTGCTGAGGGATATGTTTCCTTCACTGAGATGTAAGATAGCAGATCTCATGCTTGCATTCAGTGTTGAAATCATTTAATGATTTTTAATTTCCCTGATTTATCGCAGTCATTCTTGCTGTGGTGTTTATATCTTCCAGTTCAGATTTGTTGCTCTGTGATTTGGCTGGCAGGGCCGTTTGTAAAATAAGCAGCTGCCTGTGTGAATCATCAGTGTGTCAGTTCCAACAGTGCCCCGTGCTTGGCTGAAGAAGAGGTGTGGAGCCTGGATCCCCCAAGCTGAGTTCATGGCACATGTACACTTCTGCTGTGCAGTCACTTAGAACACTCATCATACTGCATTTTTATTTGCAATTAGGCTGATGAAGGTAGATGAAGGTGGTGTTCCTGGCAGCACATAGCCAAGGTCCATATCTAACAAGTATTTACACTAAGTCTTCTGCAGCTTACAACTTTCATGACTCTGCAAACACCTGAACATTCTCAAAGCTGTTAATATTATATGCCATCAGAGATCCTGCTGTGCATGAATACCCTCTCTTCCACGACCTCATGCATGCTGCTTTCCACACATGAAGACTTTAAACAGTGGGAGAATCAGTACAAAATTACAAAATCTGGGAACAGTGGTTTCCATGATGCTTGATAATGTTCTTTAAAGTCTTAATCTCTGGCCTTGTACAGTGAAGTAAGCGTCATGGTGATAGTTATTAAAAAAACAAGCCTGGCGCCATATGAGAGAGGTCTGAAAAAGTGCTAAAGGTTTTCTAGGGCACAAACAAGACAAATTACAGTAATTCCAAGTATGTAATTTAGAAATTCTAAGCTTTGTGAGGAATTGCTGTGCCTGACTGAAGTGTCTGGGTACTTTATCGATGCTGTAGAGTATTAGAGACATAGGAGTGTTAATACAAGAAAATGTAGTTTCTTGCATTTGTTGATCACACTGCTGACCCCAGTATCTAGAAGGGGAGTGGTGTCTCCAAAATTCTCAGGAGCTGCCCGAAAAAGGCCAAAGCAGTGCCCAGAATTTTTAGTTTGGTCATGGAGACAAAAAGGAGAGGTGGTGTAAGATTTGCTGAAATGTTTGTATCATCTTAACGTCTGAATGATCTTGTCCCGTGCATTTGGCCTTTGCACACTACCTAAGCACTGCAGTGATTTTCTGGATGACTTTATCATCTGGCAGTGTATAGAAATACACAGAATTATTATAGCACCGTAAGGGCAGATATCTAATCCCAAACCTTGCTTCACTGCATGTGGAAAAACCCAACCCAAGCCCTATTTTAAGGAATCAGTCTTGTAATGAATTTTAAAGACCAGTTGCACACTAACGGCTTGTTGGCTTGCTCTGCTGCTTTCTTAGGCGGTTGCTCAGGGGGATTTTCAGAAAGCAGTGGTGTGTGTGCAGCGCTGCAAAGATATTCTGATGAAACTGCCGAAAGAAGTAAGTGAAATCATCCCTTCTTTATCATTCCAAACTTCAAGAACCTGCTTTCCTCTCTATATGTTCAGGAACGACGTGTGCCGTATAAAATTTTGAGAAGTACTCTGAACTGTGTGTCTCTTGTGGTTGGCTGCCTCTGAGATTTTCTGACTAAAAGTTTCGCGTGAAAACAGCAGGGTTTTTTTTTTTTTCCAAGTGAATTTTTTTTTCTTGCTTCTCATGGTTGAGAATTTGAAATAGAATTGATAAACTCTTCCTAAACAACGAGAAGACAAACCCACAAGCAAGGCAAAAAGATTTCTGGATTGAATATGCCACTCACTCTTCTGCGGAACCAGCTGCATTTTACATCTTGATCTTGTGTCTTCATTTGTACACATATGAACTTTTGTCTGGGGTCAGATGGGACAAGAGAAGAGCTGTTAATAAGTTTTTGATGTGCAAGTCTATCCCTACCCTCCATACTAATCTTAATTTTCATGAAACTGTAGAGGCTTCCCATTGCACTAGACTGTGTTTTTTGTATTTCTTGTGACACAGATAAAACAAACTATCATATGCAGACTAATTCTTTGTTTGTAAAGATAAAAGTCTGACATGTTTATATCAGAATAAACTTTCCCACACTTATTTTCATTTGCTTACATGTTTTCCCAGTATTTAGGAAACACTTTGTTCCTGTCTCTGTAGGCAATAGAATTCAAAGAGGCAGATGCAAGTTCTGAAAGGGAACTAATGGGAAATACGGTAGAAGATTATTTGGGTTTTTAATCAATTAAACTCCAACTGAAATTGGTTTTTGTGATCTGCAGGCCTTGTTCAAGTGCATCTGAGTGACTAAATCAGTTGCAGGGCTCTAGCTTTGATTTGAATCATAAGAGCAGAGCTTCTTACTGTGAATCCTTGAAAATGCTCACTGGGGTCTTTGCATTTGTGCTCCTCATTTAATTTTAACTTAATTTAATTCTTTCCGCTTGAGCTCCTTCATTAAACCGTATTAAACTTCTTGTGATGAATGCTCTTCACAAACCAGGAGCACTGATGCAGGCAAGGGAAAGGTTTCTGATCATGAGAGATAAAATTTACTTCTGGTTTAAAGAGAGAAACGAGAAAAAGGAAAGAGCTAGTGATTGCTGAGTGAAACTTTTGGACTGCTGGGAAGCTGTCAGCCCTTAACTTTAGCAGAGTCCCCCTGTACCAGGGAGCACCTGGAGAGCATCCCAAGGAAAATCGTTGGGTTACAGTGATGTGTGGTACCCCAGACCAGCTGGAGAGGATTTGCAGCTTGTGGATCATCAGTAGTCTGTGAACCAGCACTCAGTACAGTCAACTTTCTGTTCTGGGAAGAAAACATTCACAGGTGAACTTCTGAAAAATGAGGGGTTCACATCTGAGAGTGATCTTTTCTTTGTGCTTACTGAGCCTGTGCTTTTGCAAAGAAATAATAAATTTGAAGCAAGATGTTGAGCTACCTTTCTCATTTTTGTCTGAGTCACTTGCAAGAAGCATCATTTATACTTGGAAGAAAAAAGTTACTGCAGAGACAAAATGGATGTAAATACTGGCAGCAGTATAAAAGCATATAAAATGACTTTTCTGTCTCTTCTTTGGATGACATGTGACAGCTGCAAATAATTTCAAAGGAAAGACAAGTTGTTATGAAGAGATGTTGCCAGGGCTGATTGGTAAAGCAGAAAGCAACAGTGCTCTGAATAAGCAGGCATTCAAAAATTGTTTTCTCCTAAAACTTTTAATGCAGATGATAGTTTTTTAACCCCAGAGAGACATGCTGGGAAGAAGCCTATCATGGAAGAGGTGGAGTCCTCCTCAATTAAATATATTAAACTTTTCTGGTCATTTTAAAAAATGAGGTTGTAATATTCCAGTTTTTCCTCCCGAGTTTTAATTTTCATTGTTTTCTTTACACAGTTCCAGTGCTTTAAGTGTGATTTATTGAGGAACTATGTGTTCCTCACGTGTTTCAAGAATCCTGCTGTTTTGCATGTCCTGGACTGGTTAATGATGCTTCCCTTTCCCACACAATTATAATTCCATTTTAGTCATGTTCAATATCCCCTTGTAAAGGGCCAGAAGTGGTAACTGTGGTTATTTCTTTGAAGTAAAATGCATTTTAAAGAACATGAGGCTGGAGTGCCACAGATCTAATGATGTTTTACAAGAACATTATAGAAGCAGGAGTCTTTTATTGCAGACCTGTTACCTGTCAATCCTCTGTTACAATTTTGGAGTGGAAACCTATGAATCCAAGAGGTATGAAGAGAGCTCCTTCTGGCTCAGGTAATGTGCAAGGACAAACAAAATAAAATCCTGCTTTTGAGATGTAAAAATATATGTGAAGGAGGGGGGAGAGCAAGGGAAAGTAGAGGCCTAATTAAAAATGTAAGAATAAAAGATTTTAGCTGAACCAAATTAGCTGAGCAGATATTTTGTCATGGTCATACTCTGTTGCCTAAAATTTATGTCTGCTTCCCACATCGATTTCCATGTCATTAGAAGGAAATCTTTCCATGGTTCTCAGCGATTCTCTCCCTAATGCTTCTTCCAGAGAGATTATTTTCCTGGAGAGGCTGTTCCTGGTTCTTGTGCCATTCATAAGCGACAGTGAAGGGATTTGAAAACTTTGGAAGAGACTAGATGAATTCTTCTGACCAGCTTTAAATTGATCTGTTCTAAACAGTATTTGAGTTTCTCATAAAGAGGTGCTTCCTGGAGAGCAAATCCTTGACTGATGAAAAACACAAACATCAAGGCGAAAAAGGAAACATTAGAGATGGTCTGGGTGGGATCCAAATAAGTACTGTGGTACTACTAAGGGTGGGAAAATGTAGGCTATCAGGAAGAGTATCCTCGTGCCATGGTCACAGCCTCAGCACAGAAAATTTGGGTTTATGCCTTCTTGTTCTTTTTCTTTGAAATGGTCAGAAGAAAATCAGCAGCATATAAAATCCAAAATAATTATGGTCACATATGTTGTCAAAAAGGATTTGTGGAAATGCTTAGAATTAATTACAGATAGTGCTTTGAAGATAATTGCATATTTTATTCTTGTGGAAAATTAAATACCAAGTCCTGATGACAGAATTTGAGGAAGGAAATAAAGCCTTGCAAAGTGAAAATAATGATCTGGATAAAGAGATGTGGCTCCATCTAGTGGGTTAAGATTTCTCTGATCTGAGAATACATTAGATCAGGAAACAAATACCCAGTTATTGTTTTTCTTTCTAATAGTTCTTCATTTAGAATCTGGTTTTGTGGAATTACCCCAGAGTTTTCTTCTGAGTGGTCCTTTGTGCTGCTGTTTAATCATTTAGAAGGTGAATGGGGAATCATGACTCCCAGGTTCTGTCTCTGCTCTTGATCTGCTGTGATCTTGAGTCCAGTCATGGTGCATGACTATATTCTGTGTCAGGTGAGAATGGGAACACTTGCTTCTACAAAATCTCTGTGGTTAGAACTGATAAAGCCTACTGAAATGTAGAAGATGTTACAGAAGGTGCTGCCACAGCTTGAAGAAATGGAGTACAATTTTTGATGTAAAGGTAGAAAGAAAACAAAATTTCCTGTTCTCTGGTGAAAGTGAGTAATGAGATGTGTGAATACTTAGTTTGTGCAATTTATTTGGTTTCTAACTAGTTAAGAATAGGAGTGTTGCACCTATCAGAACACTGACTGAATTTATCACTCTTATCCCATTTGTTTCTAACTTTCACTTATCATTGACAGCCAGAGTTATGACATTGGGAAGATGGATGTGAAATATTCTGTTGGCAAAGAAATGCAGGTAATAAATAGAGAAATCTCTGCCTACAGATAGGAGGATTTTGTTAAACTGACTCTAGTGTATCATCTGCCTCTTACATGTCAAAGCTGACCAGTGATTTCTTGGCCTCCTTTTTAGAGTTTGCTATGAAGTTTGGCAGGGTTGCAAGTTCAGTTGCTGTGAGCATCAGTCCAAGACCTCAGTCACTGATGAGTGCCCTTAAATCACATTTTAATCTATTATTTCACAGAAATCAAATTGTAGAAAGGAAGGCTGAAGTAGACCCTGAAGGCCATCTCTTCAATACATCATCGGTTGCAGCTGTGCCATTTGTGATAGATGTTTGTCTGCCTTATCCTGAAGTTTATTAATCCTTTTACTCCCCACAGCGGATATGGCGATTTTAATCTCTTCCTCTTTATATAAATCATTTATGTATTTGAAAGCCATTAGAATGTATGTCTTTATCTTGTTTGGTTTTGTTTGTTTCTTTGTTTGTTTTTCTCTCAGGGAAGCGTGTCCCTCCTGTTCTTTCAATTTCTTCTTTCATTCTGCTTTTTCCAGGTCTCTGATTTTCCTTGCTACCCTTCTGTTCTCCTCTGAACTCTGTTTGATTCATGTCCTGTCTGTACTGCAGTGCTTTAAGACTGGCTTTGTTTCAGAACTGAGCAATCATTTTTTATGCCTGATACTAGGCAGGCATTTTTTTGACCGAAAGAGCTTTTATTTTTCATGACCTTGGAATTTAAGTCTTTTATATTCATATGTATGTTCATATGTTGCTATTTTTTTCCTTTCCAGGCTAAAGTGCTACGTTTGTTGGCCACGACCTATTTTGAGTGGGATTGCACTCTGCACCTTGACAAGGCACTGAAAGCCATAAACTTGGCAAATCAGGTATAATGTGTTACTCTGTTTATGGATTGCAATAGATGAAACTCAGGCATTTATTAACATAACAATATGGGCTACATTAATCACCGGTGTGTAATCCTTGACAACAGATGGAGGTGCGTTTTCTTTACTTTCTCATACGTTTTGGTGTTCCCAGCTCTTTTTGTAGAGGAATAGGTGTTTGCATGTAGGTGTAGAGCTGTCTGACTGCCTCCTGCCTGTTAACAGTGAGGTCCTTTGATGATGACATGATGAAGGTTTCTCTGATGTGTCGTGTGAGACACAGAGAGGCGGCCGGGACAGCCGCAAACCCACAGCTGAAACACGAAGAGTAAATTTATTTCTGTTACCTCCTTAACTGGGGGATCCCCAAGGCCACACCCAGGCAGAGGCACAGGAGGGGACAGAAAGGCACATTTAACCTGGGGCCATGCCAGAGGATCACAGGCCTGTTCACACGGGCTTATCAGGGCTTATCACCTGCAAGGTCACTGGAGCCATTTACAGTCACCAGTCTTCTGCTTTGTGACCCCTTGCTGCCAACATCTGTATTCATGAGAACTGTACAAACAGAGGAACTGCACTGTGGGCCATCTGAGGTTTATACCATTTTTTCTGCCCCTCTTGTCTTGCTTTGGGTTATAATGGATAAGTCCTATTAGTACCAATATTTGAGCAAGCACCAGAGTTCTGTTTTGAAAGCTGTACCCATGCTGCATCAGTCTTATTTCCAACAATTAGTTTAGCTATTGCACTTCACTAACACGACTGTGTGTCTTCTGGAACCTGAAAAATGAGGTGCATAAGCGTACCAGCTACCCTGAAGGAATATATCATATTTCTCTAAGCAGTCATTACAGTGAGGGCTCTTAACCTTGTACAAATTCTGTTTCCCATATAAGGACTTTAATTAATTGCATATTCTATCTGTTCAGTTTAGTGTAGAGTAAATAAAATTTGAAAACTTCCTGTTTGTCTTTGATTGGTAGTTTAAAAATTTTCATTATCTGTTTCCTAAAAAAGAAGTTTTCAGTATAAAACTTTGTTTTAAATGAAAGCTCAAATTCATTTTTCCACATGCTGTTAGAACTTTCAGACAGATCATGATGCATGTGCTCATGAGATCAGAATAAAAGGCAGTGTATTTTAGTCAATCAAACAACATGCTACTACAGTATGTAAGCCCTTTGTCTTTTTTTGTTTTATTTATTATCACAAAACTTTTTGAGATGGAAAGTGTTTTTATCATAATTTTTGATAAATGTACATTTTGATATTATATGAGGATATGGAAAAGTAGAAGAAAGTGTTTATTCTAGAGCTTGAAATGTGCAGTTTTAGTGAGAGCTGTAGTATAGTCTTCATTGTTTCCAGTTGCTTCCATTGCTGTTCCCTCCTAAATTTCTTCTTCTTATAAGCTACTTTGAATTCTGCTCATAATAATTCTAGAGTAATCCAGCCAATTCACACATAGGAAAGGAGGAAATATTTCTACCATTGGGTATTGTTCAGCTTCCATTTAAAAGTATCAAAAATAGGCTACAGCAAAATGAGAGTCATACATCTCTTGTTTAGTTGTTCTCACCGTCTTTTGGCAGTGTAAGAATAAATAATAAAGGATGCACATTGCAGTTAGGAAGAAAATATCACGTAAATTGCCTACCTCTTGCTTCAGTCATTAAAATGGAACTGAAGAGTGCAGTGGGGAGTATGTGATTTTTTAATATTTGTCTGTCTTATGAATGTGCTGTACTCTCAAAGGATCTGTGTTCTACAAAGAGCTGTCCAAGTAATGTATTGTTTTTCATTGTGCAGGAGAATACGCATCCAGCAGGGTTTTTTTTGAAAGTTAAAATTCTTCTTAAAAGTGGAGCATCAGATGAAGATATCAATGCAGGTATCACACCTCTGTTAAGGTTTCATAGTAAGGTCCTACTACTCTGTATCCAAGAAGACTGTCAGTGTTGTACATAGGAAAAAAAAAATGCTTTCTTGTGTGCTTTGGTGGAACCTTCATTAATTAAATGTCCTGGTTTTGGAGTGTGAGACATAGCAGTCAGTGTTCACAGAGGAGTTATCCAGATGCTAATTTCAGTGTGCAGTGTGATACTGCACACAGCCTGAGCACTAACCTCAGCCTCAGGTCATTCCTCCTGGATAAGGATGGGATATTTTGATGGAAGGCAGCATGAGGCAAAAGATTGCGCTACTAATGCAGCCTATGCTGTTCCTGTAAAAGGCAGGAGGACTAGAATTCCAGGGCCATCAGCCTGTCACCTTTCTGTAGTACTACATTAGCTGTACTGGCAAAGTCAAAACACAATAGACGGGTTTTATTCTTCCTTTTATTTTACATCTATTATACTGTTGTTGTTTTTTTCCATTTTGTTTCTGTCTTTGAAAGGAGCTTTAAGAGCTAAGTGGTAGTTTGAGTAGTTAAGTGTCAAAGTTGATTAAGTTATCTCAAGTGCTTTGTGTTCTGTCTAGCTCTTGCAGAATTCCTGCACTTGGAGATGTCTTTAGACTTCTGTTTGAATACTGCCAAACTGCTGCTGGAGCATGGAAGGTAGGAAGGCATCACCATGTGGGGTAAACACAATGTTTGGAGTTTGTAGGTGTTCCTTTGCAAGAAAAGAACATCTTATTATACAGTGATGCTTTATTTTAAATAAAAGCTCACTGAGGTAAGGTAAACAGTTTTGAGGGGGATCCGGTCATTTCTATAGCAGGTGATACTGATTATGACAGCAACAAAACAGGGAGTGAAATAAGTCTAGTGGCAATTTGCAGTGCTGTAGCCTTACTTTGGAATGATTAAGATTCCCTGTGTAGTTTTAATGTATGTCTGGAATTATCGGAGTGAAATCTTTCTTCTAAGCAACCCTCAGAATGAGTTTGGGGTCCTAGAATCATTCTTGGGAAAAGCAGTAGAGGGATGAACAAGTTACTGCAAAATAAATAGAGGCATGAAATTTCCCCCTGTTGAATGCTGCATCATGATTACCTATGTATATGCTTCTGTCTTGGAGCAAATGGGAGGAGTAAACTCCCTTGTGAATACGGTGGAACAAGTAAGTGCTAATAGGAAGCTGCCATTGAATAGCTGAACTGTAATAAATTCATACCTTGATTCATTCTGTCAGCAGGACTGAATGAGAAACATGCTGCATGGCATGAATATGTGAATGTCTAGAATGGAAAATTAACAGCTCTTCTGGTGCAGCCTCTTAAAAAATGCATCTGTTTGAATAGGGAATCAGTTGGTCTTGATTTTCTGAAATCTGTTCCTGAACGATTTGAATCTTCACCTGACCTTGGAAAAATTACCCTGCTCCACATCGAGTTCCTGTTGCAGAATAAGAGGGAGCTGCTTGCGAAGCAAAAGATTGAAGAAATTATTATAGGTCTGTATCCGCCTTTTGCTGCTGTTTACTCAAAGCTGGATGTGGTTGGCTAAGGTCTTGAATTTTAATTTTCACTTTTTTTGCTTACTCTCATCTTTCTTTCTCTTTGTGTCTGTCTTCCCTTGTGTTTCTCTTGACTTCATAATGAATGACAATCATGATAAAGCTCAGGGTTAAATTCATTTGCTACAGCAATTCCTCCTTCTTAGTGTGGACTGTGTGACTGACACATGTGGGGTTAGAAACATTTGCCAGAAGTTCTGTGTAATGTTAATACTTTGCCCATCCAGCCCAATGTATTTTTGTTTTTCAGTATTAAAACAGGTCTCATATCCTTGTTTGAGCAGCTGAATAGCAGTTTATTTTTCATGTCTGTTGCACCTGTAGCACTGTAATATTTTTGGACTGTCAGATCTGCTGTAAAGCCAGATCCTGTTTCACACAGCATCAAGCTAGGAGCAAGAGCCACATTTACATTGTTCAAGCTTGAAAATATTTTTCTCTTACCCACGGGGTTTTTTTTTTTTGAGTTTTGGTTGGGTGGGTGGGGTTTTTTTGTTTGACGGTTGTTTTTTTCAGGAACAAAAATGAAGCACTGGGTCCTGACTGAAACTATTCCTGTGTGCTATGTGGTTGTTTTTGTTGTAGGCTATGGGACAGTCTTTCTCAGGTAGTTCTTAGATGCTTTTCCATGTGCTTGGTAAAGTTCTTGTAAAGTGATGATTTGCGGTGTCTTTTCAGGTCATTATACTGGGAAACAGCTGTTGCCTGAAACCTTGAATCAGCTGCACATCATCTTGTGGGACAGAGCTGCCAAACATTACGAGGTTTGGGACCAAACAGTAGTGTTCTTATTTAAATCAGTGAAAGTGAAAATCTTTTTCTGACCTCTTTGATGTGTCTATTTTTGGTTAAAGTGCAAAACTGTTACTAAGATCCGTGTTCCAGCTGGCACTAGTTTTATTTTCATCCATCTGGGTGCTGTTTTCCGTTACAAAATCGAGTTTCGGGTAGCCTCATCTCAAGGTTTGCGCATGGGAAGTTATGGCTAGAATTCCTTCTCCAGCTGGTTCCCTGTATGTCTGTGGGGCCCGATGGGATTCATGCAAGGGTACTCGAAGAGCTGGCTGGTGTCACTGCAAGGCCTCTCAGTGATTTTTGAACGGTCTTGGGGATCTGGAGAGGTCCCAGTTGACTGCAAGCTGGCAAATGTTATCCCAATTTTCAAGAAGGGCAAGAAGGACGACCCTGGAAACTACAGGCTTGTCAGTCTCACTTCAGTGCCTGGTAAAATTATGTAGATTTTTCTGGGAGTTATTGAAAAACACCTGAAGGACAATGCAGTCATTGGTCACAGCCAGCACTAGTTCAGGAGGGGGAAGTCCTACTTGTCAAACTTAATTTCCTTTTAGGACAAGGTCACCCCCCCCAGGTTGATCAGGGGAAGCCAGCTGATGTAATCTCTTTGGATTTCAGTAAAGCTTTGGATACTGTCTCTCACAGTATCAGCACAGGGTAGAGGACTGGGCACTTACGAACTGTAAGAAGTGTAACAAAGGCAAGTGCCAGATTCTGCACCTGGAGCAACCTGGATGGACAGACAGACTGGGATTCTGCACCTGGATGGACAGACAGACTGGGGAATGAGAGGCTGGAGAGCAGCACCATGCAAAGGGACCTGGGGGTCCTGGTTGGTGGCAAGTTGAACAAGTCAGCAGTGCTCTGGCAGCCAGGAGGGGCAGCCTTGTCCTGGGGGGGGCATCAGGCAAAGCGTGGCTCTTCTGGGGGAAAACTTACACTAAAATATACCTGACTCTCTCAGTCTTTCATTTTCTATGACCTTTTTTTTAAATGAAAATTGGGAGGACACAGGCAGTTTAATCACCCAAATAAGTTTGTGTTTGTTTGGAGTTTTTTTGTTTCGGTTTTTTTATTTCCTAGGAGAAAAGCTATTCCGAAGCCCTTCACTGGTACAATTATTCTGCCAGCTTCTACACACCTAGGCAGATAGATCAGAACTTGGCCAAGCTGCAGAGGAACATGGCTTCTTGCTATTTTCATCTGAAACAAGTTGACAAGGTATATTTAATCCATATGTAGACATATTTATGTATTTATTTGCATTGTTTTTATTTTGTAGCTGTGCCATTGGGACTAAATTTACAGCTGCAGAGACCTGCTTTACCTGCCCAGGCTTTCTTGGTTTGGGGGTGTTAAACCTCACAGTTCAAAGTGACAGAAGAGTGTTTAATATTTCAGCATTCTCAGGGCTTCTCTTGCTTTCTGAATCTGTAGCTCTGGTTTTGAGGAATTGGCTCTTTCCCTTCTGGCCATTGTCATCCTTCAGTGCCATCTTCTGGTCTCATCACTTTTCTTTCAAGGGAAGATGTTGCCAAACCAAACTTGTTGAGTAATTATATAAATATCAACAATGTAACCATAACATTTTTCATGTCTTTTTAGCTCTCTTCTGTTGCAAATTATGTACTACTAGTTTCAAGATGTTTTTGTACTGATTTCCTTTAATCTTTTCTGTGAATAGGCTAAAGAGGCAGTTAGAGAGGCAGAGAGGTGTGATCCAAACAGCATCTTTACTAAATTCAGTGTCTATAAGATTGCAGTGATGGAGAATGACACTGATAAAGGTAAAACTTGAAAGATAAAGGGTCCACCATAAGGAGAAGAAGTGCCAAATATTTTAGAAAATACCAAACAGATTTGGACTGTTGAGAAAGACACAGTAGAGGGTTGCTAGAAGAAGGGTCTCTCAAGTCATTGAAACTGTCAGGCTGCAGATTTAAATTTTCAGAGTGGGTTGTTTTTTGCACAGAGTTTGTGAGATGTACAGTCCATTGCTGTATTTGATATTGTCTGGATGGGGCCTCTGGCTAGGAAGTCTCTAATCTTCCCATGGGCAGAAGTTGTAGTAGCAATTCAGGGTGAGAATCATTGTATGCTCACTGCTTTTCAAATGTTTTTGTATCCATATATGATATAAAAAAAGGATGCTGAGCTAAATGAACCTTAAGGGAAACATTATGACTGCTCTTAATTCCTCTGGACAAGTAAAGCCTGGAGTTACCAAAAAAACCATGAATTACTGAGATGACTTGCAGCATGACATATCTCTGTAGCCTCTTTCTTTTTTATAATGAGCTGTGCCATTTCATATTTTAATGAGAAACTTAGCTCAAGTGAAGAAAATTGAGAAACACAGTCTCTACTTACTTAGAATACAGAGTAACATGCAGATCTTCTTTTCCAGTGAGTTCTCTGCCAATTAATTCTTCTCTATGCATCTTTTAACGAGAGCATAATTTGTTCACATAATATAGAGTGGGAACCACAGCACAGTGTGAACATAAAAGCAGTGGCACCCTTAGCATAAGCCAAGATGTGGGAGTTTGGAATGACGCCCAGACAGTGTATTAGAGAAAGTCTTCTGTCTTTGGTGACAAACAGTTACTTAGCAGAACAAAAATTAAGATGTGAGATGAGTATCATTTGTACGGCATCCTTATTTCCTTAGATAAGTAGCTTGGAAAGGTTTTTTGGCACCTCCCTGGGAATAAATGTAGATTCGTGGGGAAGTGCTGGTACGGTCAGGTTTTCTTGTCTTGGTTTTGCTTTAAAAAAAAAAAAAAAAAGAAAATTATAACCTTCCATAAGTCATTAAAACAGCAGAACTTTCCACCTTCCAATTGCTTCCATAAAAAATGTTATTTCTTCCCTATGTATCTTGCAGCTGTGGAAGCAGTGATTGAGATGGGGAAGCTGGCAGAAAAGACATCGCAACGCGAAGACAAGCTGGGAGTGGATAAAAATACAGGCACTAACCTCTTGAGTTTGGCTGCCCACATTGCATTAGAGGTAGAGCAGATAATGTTGCCTTTATTTTGCTTTGTTGATATAAGTAGGACAGCTGTAACCTCTTTAACCTGGCCTACTTTTAGTATTTCTCTGTATTTCATGGATTTCTAAGTATTTCATGCTTTTGCGACAAAGGTCTCACTCCGGTGTGTTGTGTAATGCAAAGTGGGAATTAATTTCATGTAGAAAGAAATGGTGTCTTTTAAAATTTCTGCAGAAAAAGGAAGGATTCTGAGTTATAAATGTTGGCAACTGGAAATGACATGGTGTATTTCTGTAAGGCTTTCCTTAGCAGAATGTTACATCATCTTCTGCCTCTGGGGTTTGATCTTTGACGTGAGAGGGGGAACCTGTGCACAAAACACACACAAGCCAACAATGGAAGAGTGAAAAGTCCTTTGTCCCTCCTGTTTGCCTCTTGGTTGGTGACTTGAGTGATGTCTGAACTGGCTGTATTTTAAGCTATTAGGGCTTTGTTCATAGCCCTGGAAGGCACAAAAGCCTTACCAACCTGTGCTAGGCCTGTTCTTGCCGTGGGCTCTCTGTGCGTGGAGTCGTGTGATCTCTCCTTAGAGTTTTCTCTGCGCTCTGAGGTAATTCTGTGAAGAATCCTTTGTTCTTTTTCCTTCTTGTAGACTGCACGGACCTCTGGAATATGTTGTTGCTTTGGGGTTGGTTTGTTTTGTTGTTTGGGTTTTGTTGTTGTTGTTGTTTTGGTTATTTTTTTGTAGTGACTGAGGTAGTGCAGTATACACAAAACATGTTTTCATTTCTTTTCAGAATGACCAGCAAATTGTGGCTATCAAAGCTTTGGAGTATTTGTCTGGACATTTACAAGACTACCAGCAATTATTTGCAGCCTTAAAGTGAGAATTCAATATATTTACAAGGAAGGAGAAATTTTTCTGGTTTCTTTTTGAAAAATATTGTAACGAGGAAGATGGAAAACTGCTTAGATGAAATATTACTTAGCAGTCTTTTCGGTGCTGCAGATGTACCTCGAGCCTCAACTCCTAATATCTACAGATGTTGCAAGTCTCTCCCAAGCAAATTATTAATTGCTCTGAATGTTATGATTACACTGTGGTGTAAACAGGTGACCCGTAGTGATTTTAATGGAATTGCAATAATATTTTTGTGAAAATACCAGTTAGCTTGTGTCTTCTGATGAAATGGCATCTTCTTAAAAAATTCCATCTTGTTTATAAAAACAAATATTGTGAGACAGATGTATTTATTCCAATATTTCCTTAAAGCCTTTGTTAAAGTACATTTAATTTAAAGTACGTTATTTACTTACTATTACACGATTGCTTACTATTACATGATTTAACAAAGTGATGTACAAAACAAGGCAATGGAGTGGGAAGTAGCACAATCTTATTCTCAGCTTGACATTTTGAATTCTTCTGTGGGTTCCACGGGCTGATAGCATAAGGAAGAAAAGCAGGATCCCTTCTGGAAAATTGGGACAAAGTACACTGTTGGGGAAAAAAAAAAAATCTTGTTTCTTTATTGCTTTTTTTCTCAGATGTTTGGTTCGTCTGATGTTATCAAAAGTCATGGCAAAAAAGGAAGAGAAAAGGTGAGTCCATTTGCAAAAACATTTTCTTATTGTACAGATGGTGTAATGTTTTCTTGCTGGGCTGCTTTTCTTGCAGACTAATCAAGAGATCGTTTTTTATGCTAGTTAAAAGCCCACCCAGATGAGTTCCCAGCTTGACCTAATGACATCACATAGGAACATATTTTCTACTTGTGTGACCTTTAAATATTTGCTCTTTGCCTTCCTCTCTAATGAATGCATCAGGCTGTCAGGTATTTTTAATGGAGGATGTGAGCTAAGCAATCTCTGTAACTTTGACACTGGTGTGATATCTTTCAGAAGTCCTGGGTAAGAGGAATGAATAATTATGGAGTTGTAATCCAACATAAATAATGTGTTCTGTTGTGAGAAAGCTAATCAATTTTCTGAAACTTAATTTTTTCCCTCCATTCTAGAGATGAAGATATCAATTCAATACTGACTTACTTGAACTTGGGTATGCTTTTGTTTAATTTGCAATTTCTGGAGTTCTTCCATATTGTGAACATTTTGTGATGTGATTAGGTCCATACCAACAAAATGTTTGGACTCCTTTATTTCAGTCCAAGTTCCCAACTTCCCACTGAAATCAGTGCAAACTAAAACTGGACATTCAACAGTGTTGTGAAGTTGGATCTCAGTGCTACAGGGTTTTGCTATTGAAAGCTTGCAGTACTACTGCAAGTAGAAGAGAATGAAGAGTCGAATTAAATTAATTAAAGGTTCCTAGAGGAAAGGTCTCAAACCTGTTATTAAATTTAAAAGCCCTCAACTTCTTGTGAAATTAAGTAAAACTTCTCTGCATAAGTCTTCAGCGTCAGTAAACTTTGAAGAGGCAGCACCTGTTGGCATCTTCTGTAAGATGCTGTTTGAGGCACCTTTTGATGTTTTTTTTATAAAGTTGAAAAGTATGAGATCTAAGTTGTGAGAGTAAGTCTTCATCGGGAATTACATGGGAGTTTTGGAAACCTCTGTTTTGTAGTGTAATGATTAGACTTGGAAATGTTTTTGAACATACAAATGTATTGAACAAATTTTCTGCAGCTCACAAGAGACTTGCTGAGTCTTTCGTAGAAGAGAAATTTGCAGGGGACATGAGGATCCTTGAAGCTCACTGGTTTAGAAAAGTTGGTAGGTTGCACTCTCAAAATCTAAACTGAATCTCTTCTACCTCCTTTTAGCCAGATCTTAAGGAAGAAAGAAGTGCTTAGAGAGGTAGTAGATTTATAAAACTTGTCACCTTTGGCAGTCACTGCCTTAACTGGTCTTAAAGTTCCCCTGCTGCATTTTCTGTCTTCTGAAACTGTCTGACATGATTCATGTTTTAAGTCAGTTCTCAAGACAAATACTCACACAAGGTTGGTTTGCCTGAAGGGGTAGCTGATGCATTATTCCTTTCACCACAGGAATTGTTGTATATGTCCATGGTACAACTCTTCACAGTTCACCACTTTTCTCTTAGTTACACCTTCTCTACCAAGACTCTGTTACAGAGGTAAAATTTAAAATCAAGAAAATAGAAGGAATAACGTTTTTCTTAAATGCCTGAAAATAAATGCTGCTAAGAGCAATAATAAAAAAAACCCAGACCCTTACTGCTGATCCTGACTATGCATATTCTCAAATGTAGGCAAAACAAGAATTAGGGGGTTGAGATGAGTGTGCTGGTGTGGTTGGTGCAGGCTGAGTTTATCTCTGCCACTCATGCAGACTGTCTTCAGTTGTCCTTTTTAAATCAGCAGTCCTGGAGTTTGCCTTGAACTACAGTACAGTGTTCTGAAATCTAAACAGCGAATATTATCACAGCTAAAGTGTTTTTTAGTGGAAAATGCAGCTTCCATGGAGCTGTACTAAGCTTTATCCGAAGTGTTGTCTCTGGGTCCTCATTTTGTAGTCTTTGTTACAGCGTTTTGGTAAAGAATCAGTGCGCTTGCTGTCTATAAATAAAACCAATTTTTCAGACTCTTTCTTCTATCAGAGCACACAGGAGAGAAAACAGCTGAAATCAATAACAGAAGACATCTGCTTTTGCACACATCCTCACAGTGTAACCGTGCTCCAGTAAAGAGGAGCAAAGGGGAGAGAAGCAGCAGAGGTCAAATACAGTGACAGGAGCATGAGTGGTATCTGTGGTGAGCATGACCTTTCCAAGACAGCATTCTCGCTCACAGAATAAACAAACTGGAGCCTGCAAAACCATGTCCTAGTGGATAAATTAATGTGAGAGTTACTGTAGAATCTAAGCATTTAATTGGGTCAGGTTCTCATACCTAAATCATTCGATTGTCTTTAGATGCTCATCCATTTACTACTCCGAGCTGTGTGCTTAATTGCCCTGTACTTGACCTTGCTGGGGTAAAATGAAAAATGTTTCGAGATGTTGTGGGTTTTTTTCACTTTTTCTTTTTTTTTTATTTGTCTTGGGAATATTGTTTTAACACTTTCATTCATATGCTGGCTTAGTTTACTAATATAAGAAAATGCTTCTTCCAGTTCCTGCTGTTGTGAGTAGGGTGTGTGGTAGATTGGATGCTTGGTTGTGATGAAATTACCAAGACAGAATTTGAAAGCATGAACAAGCTATTCTAACAAATCACTAATAACAGTATTTCTTGCTGTTGTTAAATGAGCTGTTGTTGACATTTTGATTAAGCAATAGAATTGTAGAATGTGAACTGCTTGTTGCTGGAGATTAGATGGGCACACATGTAACAGGGAAGATTTTTATCCTAGTCTCTATTTTTTGTGTCTTTGTTAGCTTGGAACTTAGCTGTACAGTTCAAGGACAGCCCTGAAAAGATGAGGGAGTTTTTTGTACTGTCTTTCAAGGTACTTACTCTTGCTAATAATGTCTCTAATTGAGGAACATTTTCATCTGTCTGGTTCTTCTAGAAGTCACATTCACGTTTTGGGTATCTCCATGGAGACATGCTTGTATGCTCTGAAGGAGATTGACTTGTAAAACAAAATGTGTGCATTACTGTCATAATTCACATTCTGTTGCTTAAAAATGTAATAGGAAACTTCGACTTCAATGAGAATCTTCTGAAATAAATGGATTCTGATGTTTGGAAACTGTATAATTAATACAAAATGTTAAGCACTCGAGTCCTAATCTCCATGAAGAACTTCTTACCAACACTGTCAGTTTGGCATGTGTTTGTAGAGAGGGAACTCCAACTCTGCTTTATACTTTATATTTAAATAATCCTTTTGTGTAATTGCACAAGTAAAACTGCAATACAAATATATACAACTCGTGTCTGACTACAGAAAGTGTCACAGAGGAGAGTCAGCAGTCATCTGTTCACGAGCAAATTGCTTTAAAAGGGTAAAATTCTCATTGCCTTTTCCTATTTTCGGTGTCAGTTCTCCCAGTTTTGTCCCTCTGACAAAGCTGTTCTGATTGCTCAGAAGACGTGCCTGTTAATGGCAGCTGCAGTTGATCTGGAAATGGGGAGACAGCAAGTGACACCTTCAGAACAGGTAGGGCAAGTTCTGTTAAATATTTCTCTGTGTGCCGGTGTAGCATTTTTATTCCCTTTTGGTTTTGAAGTCTTCGTTCTTTCACTCAGAATGGGATATTGAGAGTGTAAGCAAGGGGAATACCTCCTAGTTAATTAGAATTGATGCACCTTTCCAGACAATTGTAAATGTTGGATTTCTGTAAATCAGTTCTGTTGACTTCAGTGGATTTGAACAGATTTCTATCCGGAAAGGGTCACGGCAGTACCTTCTCTTAGATGAATTTCAGTTTACTGTGTATGTACTGCTAAACACGGGCTGGTCAGACAATTACTGCTGTTGCTGAAAGCCAGAATGGTCATGATGAAGCTCACGGTTTATTTTTGGGTTTATGCATACATCTTTTGGTGGGGGCAGGGCGTTGTGCTCACTGTGGTAAGAAGATTAAGGAAAATGTCCAGTGGTTGTGAAGGAAGTACTGAAGTCTGCTGTGGAGTGATTACAAAACTCAGTTCTGTGGAGAGCAATGCACAGTCTCACTAGCACTGTTTTATGCTTGGCAGCTAAAAAAAATTATGCCCTGTAGGAACAGAGGTGCTTCCTTCTGGACCAGTAGAACATTGTGAAGAGGCTTTGTCTGAGATGTGGAGGTCTTTGAAAAAGAGAAACACTCCCCCCCCCAAACCAGTAACTGTATAGATGATTTACTAACTAGGCTGATTCTTAATTTATTTTATAATCAGATAGAAAGGTGTTGTTAGTTGTGACATAATCATCCCTTTTGCTTTTAAAACTGTGACAAGAAATAACTTCTTAAATTTTGTAAAACAGACGGAGCTTTTTAGCCAGGCCCTCCAACATCTTCAGACGTGCAAGGAGATCTGGAAGGTTCTGAAATTAACAGGTAAGCTACGAAGTGTGGCTGTTCAACACATGGAACTCTTAGAATTAGTCACTATATTTGTGAAAAATACAGGGTGTAGGGAGCTGCTGTCTCAGCTGAAGGGTGTTGAAGCAGATAAAAGAATTGGCAAAGCCAACGGCTGTTTTTTGTTTGTCACTGCAGGCTTTGTATTGTTGAGGTGCTGTGAAGCGTGGAACAATCTTTCAGAGTGAAGTTGGGTCGATGGTTCTGGCTTAGATGTTAAGAAATTCCAAGCTGTTTTCTCTAGAGTGGAGTCACTCTTGCCCTGTTCTAGTTGTTTTATTACCCTTTTCCCACATAAGGCATTTCAGAATGCAGAAGATCCTGGACCACACTTTGAAGTGCCAAAATCCATCCTCTGTTCCCCGGCTATTCCATGTCAGTTTAAATTAGATATTACTGCAGACTGACGTGCTTTCAGCTGACATGCCAAGTTAGCCTAGCAGAGGCATGCTTCACTTTTTTTTTCTTTTTTGGTAGTAAACTTCTTCCCTTTTAATTTGCCATCCTCAAAATCCCAAGGGGTTGATTGTCTCAGGACAGGAACACAGTGGAATTTCTCCTGCAGACATTTGTGAAGCAGCAGCCTGGTGCTTCCTTCACCTCTTCACTAGACCTTGATGTCAGTGTCAGGTTTACCTGATGCAGGTCTGCTGTTCTCCCACCCTTCTGCTGTGTTTAAGGATTTCCTGAGGGCTTTTCTACCAGAAAGGGGTCAAATCCTGTAGAAGAATTTGAAGCAGATGGTAACTTCTATAAGCTGACCTGAGCTGGTGGCCTTCTGTTCTCTCTCTCACCTGCCTGTGAAAATGGCTTCCCTGGTACCTGTTACCTTGCCTAGCAGGGTTGTATTAATTCAGCCAGTTGCAGACAATTCAGATTGTTTGGGGGGGGAGGGAAGGCATTGTGGTTGGTGGGGTTATGCTTTGGACATCTGAGTTTCTGTCTGAGAGTGCTTCAGAGTTCCACTTGCTCTGTTGTTAAATCTTCATGTTTTTCCTGCCTGTTGGAAGCAAAATTTATACCTTACAGTACACCATGAGGCTTTGAGAAAATTCATCATTCCATACAGCCTATTCTGTCTCTTTTGCAGGAGATTTTGCTAAAGACCCAACAGACACATTGTTGCTGCTTTATGAATTTGAAGCAAGATCCAAACTGAATGACCCATCACTTCACAGCTTCATGGAGTCGGTTTGGGAGCAACCACAAATAGAGATCAAGACACTAGAAATCATTGCATGTAAGGGCTGTGTTTGTACTTTCATAGTTCTTCAAGTCACAGAAAAATGCTTTTGTTTTTCTTTCCTATCAATTTGAGGTGACCATTATTATCAGGTATTGCCCAACATGCAGAAAATGGGTCTAATGATACATATTCTGTCCTGAAGCAAAGATGCTTAGGATCTCAACAACATTAGGCTTGGAGACACCAAACTGGCACCCTGCTCCTGCCTAATTTTTCCATCCAGATTTTCATGTTTGAGGAGGCAAACAAAATTCTTTACTTTGGAAAGTTCTCCCACCCCAATATTTTTGGATTACTGCACTGCAGGTAAACAGCAGTGAGAGTACTTGTAAATTATGAAACCTGCAGCGCTTCTGCCTTGTCCTCATTGATGATGTGCAGGGTAAGAAAGAAGTAGAGAAGCACTGGTTTGTGACTAGCCCAGGTCTTAAGCAAATCTCTTCTCAGTGGTTTATCACAAGGGATCTGGCAAGGTGCTGTAATTTATTTTAGTGACTTATGAGATTAAAGTCTGACTTCAGTAATGCCTTTTTTTATTCTTCTCTGTTTTCTTGTGCTTTTAAGCATTAGCCATGGAATCTCCAGCTCGGTATCCTGTACTGTGTAAGAAAGCTCTCAAGAGTGCAGTAAACCTTCACAGAAAGCAGACTGTCATTGATGCTGTGAAGTTCAGGTTAGTGTTATCACACAGCTTTGCCACGAGCCTGTGACTGGATATGCTGACAGGGAATTAAGCCTGCAGTTTGATAAAAGGTGGGCTGTAGTTTATGTGCAAGGTTGTACTTGTTGCTGGCCAAGCAGCGTGGCTCTGAAGGGCGACTGTCTCACAGACGTGTTAACTGCAGTTTGCTTACTTGGCATATTCTCTGGCACAGTCTTGTGTCCAAGAAATAAATCTACTTGAGGAAGAAAAATGGAAATTGGATCTAGAAGAGGTTGTTTCTTCTAAGGAAGGTGTTCATTTCACATGTTACACTGCAGTAGCGAACTAGGTATTTCGAAGACAATGAAGTGAAGAGAAATTCGGGGTTAAGAAAGCCCTGAGTTGAAAGTTAGTGGTATGATGCCATAGTGCATTTGTGATTTATTTTGCTGGGTACCTGGCTCTCTGACAGCTGTTTCTCATGCAATCTGAAAGACAACCTGGTGTGTGTTCTTTCTCACTTGTGTCCCATAAAGGATTTTTTCCATCCTTTCCAAGTTCCTCGCAGTAACCCCTGGGCAGAGGCAACGGTTAATATTGCCTTCCTCACTTCACACTGAGGAAGACAGACCTGTTCTCGGAAGCCATGTGTTTGTTCTTGATTTTCTGAGGGTTTCCTTCTGTGTTAGAGACCAGCAATGAAAATAATTAAGTTCTGCTTGCCTCTCTTGGCTCTGTTTTTGCACCGTTGGTTTGAGTGACATCTGATACAGGAAAATGGGTGTTTCTGCAACAAGAGTGTGAACGTAGTAAGCACCAAGGTAGACATGTCTGTCTGACAATCACAGAGCCATAAGACAGTGTGCTGCTGATACTAAAAAGTAGCTGTTTTGTGCACATGGTATTGAATGTTTCCTCCTTTGCTCTCTTTCAATTCTCAGCAAGTGCTTACATAGCTTGATTAATATTTCTTTGCCGACTGGATTAACAGACTTGGAGACCTGTGTCCTGCAGGAGGTGTGGGACTACTTTGAAGATGCTCTGAGTGTAGTCAGCAGCACAGTAAGTTGAACAGGAAGCCAAGAGGTGGGAGAGGATCCTGAGCACATTGGAAAAAAATTATTCTCATTAGACTGAGAATAATTAGTAAACTGCACATTTTGTAGTGTTATATGTGGAGCTGCTAAGACTTCTTCAGTAAAAGATACACGAAAATTACCTCAAAAGAAATGTCTCTTGGATATTTATGACTGCATTACAAATTTCCCTGGGTTTTGTAAGGGTTTTTTAGAGATATTTAAGACCAAATTTTCAATGGCTATTTTAGAAACATCTTGAGCTAGAAGATCTATCTTTACTCCTCTTGCTTTCTACATTCTTATGCTGAATATGTGTTTTAAATGCAGATTACCTTTTCAGATCAGTTTAAACCATCTAAAATTTGGCTACCAGTCTTGCTTTTTTTTTCTAATCTCTTTTTTATTAAATGTATTTGGGAACTTACTACGTTACTGTTTTTTCTAAATTACCTAGAAGTGGATTCCTGTGCTCTCAGTCCTTGTGGTACCTCTTGCCTTGTTCTCTGTGAGGACAGGTGTATGGAGGGTAAAATCTTTCTTTCAAAAAGCATTTCTTACCCAAGGAATTACCCTTGGCTTAGGAGGAAAAAACCCAACTGTTTTCGCACTCTAAAACTAAACTCCAGCACGCTCTTGACTTGTCAGTTTTAATGTGAAGTTTCTATTTTCTCATGAGCTGCTGTTTCTGGTTTGCTACCCCAGAATGCTTACCCAGAGATGGAGATCCTTTGGTTGATGACCAGAGCCTGGAATACAGGAATATTTCAGTACACTGTGGGTAAATACAAGGAAGCTGAGCAGTGGTGTGGATTGGGAATGCGCTTCCTCAATCACTTAGGATCTCTGAAGAAGAGCTATGAGGGCCATGTAAGTGGACACAGGGGGAGCTGAGGCTGTGGGATTGGGTGTCTGGCCTGAATTTGAGACGTGGATCTGGGTGAAGACACCACTAGTGTCTGATACCTGCAGAGTTTCAGGAGCATGATACCTCAATATTTTGGGGGATCCTGAATGCTAGAAGATTTTTTCAAAGTGAGGACAGAAAAGTTTCGATAGACAATAGACAGACTAATGTAATGTCCTTTTATTGGAAGGGTGATTTAAATGGCTGACTGGAAATAAACTTCTATTTGTGCCACAGGAGAGCCCTTGTACCTTTGCCTGCTTTATCTGAAGTCAAGGTGCTGTACCAGCTTACTAAAATCTGCTGTTGCATGAATACTTTAAAGCTTGGTTTCTAGTGTAATCTAATGTCTTATGAATAGGGTTTAAGCTGATGTGAATAAGAATCCTTAAAGCTCATCTTTTCAGGTGTAGCTGAGCCACTTCTCTGAGGGAGAAATTTCAGAGCCAGCACCTCTGTAGATGACACTTTGCAATGACACTTTTTTTTCAGTCTGTCACAAGTAAGCTTCTTTCTACAGTTTTTGGCTGGTGCTCCTGTCTAGATTGCAACACTGCACAGCCTGACTGGTGTCACCTTTCATTCTCTTATGCACAATCTGGGCAATCAAGGGCTGGCTGTAACTCTAATACCATTTTAAATACGTCAGTTAAGACAGTAAGAGTTGAGATCAATCCCTCCCAATCTCAGCATCAACTCCCAACTTCTGTGATTTGGTGAATAGGTTTGTTCACTGATGTAAGACTCAGATACAAACCATGCTTTATGTCACCTTTATTAGGTTGGACTGATTTAACTTATTTTTTTCTAAGCTATTTTATTTAAACCTCAGCCAAAATTTTTACATACATCTGAAATTTCAGGTTTAGAAGCTCCCACCTCTTCCCTTGCTTCTGTTCCCTGTCACTTTGTTGAATGATACAGCTTTATCCATCCTTGCTGACAACTCTGGTGCTCATATTCTCCAGATGATTGGTCTTTATAGTGAGGTCCTGGACAAACTGGACAGAGCAAAAGGATTTATTCCAGATGAAGAATAATGACAGCCGCAACTGCAAGAAAAGGACAGCAATCTCTCCTGGGAACGTCCTGCTGAATGAAAGAGCCATTAGCTCTGCAAAGCCATGAGGTCCTGGGAGCAGTGGAAAAGAAACCAGGATCTCCTTCATGTTGGCAAAGAAGTTATGTACTTTTTAGGAAGTGTTTATTCAGTAAATGTAATTGTTTCCCTCTAGGGAATAATTTTCATTCTCCTGAGCTATTTAACAGTTAGAAATAAATATTTAACAGCTAGAAATAAATATTTAACTTTTTCATGAGCTGCGTCTGCTGTTGCGTAACAGGCTGGTTTAAACATCTGATTTTAGTAGTAAGTGGCAGTGAGAACGATAAAAGTATTCCCAAAGTATTCCACCTCCTCTGGATGTCATAGCCGCCTTGGTGCATAAATATTTATCAGATCAGTTCAGTTTCCAGCCCATTTCGGTGTGGACAAGAATTCCGAGGTGGCTGCTGGTTTCACAGTCAGTTAGGGCGGACAAGAGCAGCGCTCTGAGCTCAAGGGAAAAGCTGAGGTGCTCACTGGCACTGGTTCTGAGCTGCTGTGAGGGCTCCACCCCTGCCTTTGAGCTCCCTGAGTGCCTCCCAGGCCGCCCTTCGTTGTTGTTCTCAGTTCTGGCTTGCACACACACACGAGCAGGTGAAGGTGTCACACTGGACCAGGTGACAAAGGTCACGTTTATGCAGGAAGTGTCACCAGGTAATTACACACAGCCACAGAAGGAAGCATCAGATGTGGTTTTGCCTACAGCCGGAATTGTTTGAATATTTTCCTTGGAGGTACTTGGTTTGATTTCTTTTATGCTACAGATTTCCCTAAGGAGGCCAGATCAGATCAGCCACGGGCTCTGCTGATAGTACTCACCTCTTCTCTCCAGATTTTCACATGGCACATTTTATTCCAGGCCGAGTATTTACACAGGGTTTAAGTAGGGCAAGAATTCCTCTCCTAGCTGAATCAGACTTAATTAGCTGCACTTCCAGTGGCTGTTCCCAGTAGGCAGTTTGTGTGCAATCACTCTGCTCTGCAGGTGTTTGCTGCTGTAGGTGCAGCCTGGTCCAGATTATTTTTCTAGGCTAAACGTTGCTTTATAGCTCAGTAGCCCATCCAAAGTGACTGTGGGTTATAAATCTTTTTAAGCCAACAACAGCTGACTTGGAAGGAAAAAAAAATAGTGCTGCTCTTTCCTCCCCCCCGTCTTCTCTTTTCATTGATCCCTGTTTTCTTTCAGCTCAGAGAGCCCGGGGTGCTCATCCCTGGGTGTGCACAGATGGCTCCAGGGGGTGGCATTGCTCCGGTAGTTTCCGATTTACACATCTCTGTGGAAGCTGCAGGGTGTGCTGGATGCCGGTTCTGGAACTGCAGAGTCCTCCCTGCTTCTGAGAACACAAATGGATCCTCTAGGGCAGGAGGTCAGAGATTTCCTCCTTTCTGCATTTTATGCCCTGTCTTTTTTTTTTTTTTAATTTTCTTAATCTAATAATTTCGTAAATGTTTGGAGAGGAACCCCTTCTACCCTCTCACCTGGAGGAGGTGGCTCTCCAGCAGCTTTCCACTGAGGATGCACCTCGGGCCACCTCCCCCCACACTGTGGGAAGAGCTTTGCTGTTGTGGCTTTGTTGAGCATTCCAGAGGGGCAGGAAGGAAGAGGGGCTGGCCCGGCCACCAGCACCTAGAATTGAAGTGGTCACAGTAATCAAGGTAATTGGCAGAGGGCTGAAGCTCATTAGGGGATTGGGCAGAAGCTTTTGTCAAGTAGTGCACTGAATTAAGTGGGGAAACATCACGGTCATCCCTCTGCTGGGTCAAGTGTGGCCCCAACAAGGGATGGCAAGTCTCACAAGAGCCCCAGTGTGCTCGTTCCACTCAGAGATGCTGCTGCACCGACTGACCCCAACAATGACATGTTTTTCCTTAGGGTTAAAGAACCCCAAAGTTAAACATGACCCTCATTTTGGAGGCAAGGGATATAATAAACACTATAAGTCAAGGGGAACCTGAGGATTCTTCAAGGAAAGAGACACCTTTGACACGATGATAACTTCACCTGCTGCACAGCCGTGAATCCTGCTGTGACACCCTGAGGAGAGCAGAGAACAGCAGTCCTTGAAGGTTGTGCTGCCAAGCATCATTAGCAACAAAGTGCTATCCAGGTTCCTCCGTCTCAGGCATCCAAGGGATGAACATTTTTGAGAAAATGATAATCAGATTCCTTTAAAGCCCCTCTCCCTGTAGCCTCACGGATCCCGTGCTCCTTTGCTTAACCAAGGCCAAGACAGTTAATTATCCAGAGCTGCAGACAGAAGCACAGACATGTTTTTCTGTAGCACAAGCAGCTTACGGTCTAATTTTCTGGAGGTGTCTTAGGGCAGATTAGTTTCATGCCTGTTCCAGGCACCTGTAGCAGGACATCGTGGCAGAAAGAACCATCCCCCTACGCTTCACAAGGAGACAAGACCATTAACAGGACAGTGCTCTGCAGTTGTTTGGTCCAGGACTTTGCTAAGGTCCTGGTAGGCAGAGCTATTTGTCCTTAGCCAGAAAAATAGGTTGTTAAAACCCTGAGATTAGCTCGGTTAGAGCATGGTGCTAATAATAAAAAGCTTTGACAGAGCAAGTTCTTCCTTCACGCCACCCTCATTCTCTTCCCATGCCGGTTTCTCTTCCAGGGGTTGTCTCTGCCTTACGGGAGCGACAGGGTTTATTTGAGAACCCGTGTTCCTCTCCCCACTGGAATCTGAATGTTTCCTGTCACAGCAGGTCGAGGTGACACATGAGCTCAGGACACATCCCGGTTTGCCCAGGGAGGAGTGGCTGCAGATCCACTTGCTGCAGCTCAGGGTTACTGGGGCTAACCAGGACTGGCCAGAGCAGCCTGGCAGCCCCTGTGGCAGCCAGCAACAGCCAGTGCTTCTGTCATGCTTCATCATTCCAAATCTGTCATTGTGCAAGCAAACAGGTGGATTTTTGAGAGTGGTTACTGCTAATATCAGCTCTGCTTAGCAACTGTCTGATCTGCCGGGGTTTTGTGGACAACCACCACCACCAGACGGTTGATCTGATCAGCTAAAGGAGTTTCTAAAACGGTGTTTAATTTGTCCGGTGGGCTTCATAAACTGTGAACTGTCTGCAAACTGTGTATGCTCATGCTCAGCCAATGTTCCTGTTCTCCTGAAATCTCAATTTGCTTCTCTTGCGTGCAGTTTGACAGGAAAAAAGGAAATGTAGTATTTAAGAAACAAACCCCTCTCACCTTTCCATTAGCTCAGCTAAATGACAAAGCAGATTCAGGCAAGAATGCAGAGTGACACCCCACTAACCCCATTTGTCTTATAGTGAACACTCCTTTAGTCTGCACTTAAAGGTATTAAAAATGATACTAGTTGTCTTTACAGCTTCTTTCTCCTCTCTGATACCTAAACAGCATGTTAAATTTTAAAAAGAAGCTCTGTATTGGCTGTGGACTATTTACTATTTATAGTATTTACTTTGCTGTCTTCATATTCAATACAGGAACAACTATGTAGCAACATGTAAACCCTATTATTTGTAAAGCAACCTCCCCACAATTCAAGCTATGACCCAAAATACACTTATGGTGTCACATCATCAGACTCAACCTGTGTTACAACAACCCAACTACAAAAGAGCTTTTCAGTGGCCTGGTTACAGGCCCACACACTTCCTTTCTTTTATTTTCTCTCTCTTTTTTTTTTTTAAATATAATTTTTTTTTTTTTTCTTTTTTTTTTTTTTTTTTTTTTTTTTTACATTAGGCAAGTTCTCAGTGACTACCTTTTGTACTAAAAAAAAGGCAATTATTATATTTTTTTTAAAACCCCTGTCAGCACTTCAGTTTGCCATGGAGAGACCATATCAACAGCTGCTAAGATCACCAAAAAACCAGATCTGGCACACAATGAAGGACTCCACAAGACGCTCTCAAAGACAGAGTTCTTTGCAACTCTCTGTTTATTAAAAATATATGTCTCCTTGGAAGAAACACTGTTAACCAACTACTGTTGTCATGACCGATTTGACACTGTCAGCTATGCCATGGAGTACATCATCTTTTTCTCCACGTGACTCAACAGAGGGAGACAGGCTATTAGGAAAAAA
>VZRE01007108.1:69375-81506 GCA_013396775.1 Cephalopterus ornatus
AGCGTTGCTGGCCCCTGCCTGCCCCAGTCAGGCTCCGCACTGGTCAGGGGGTGACTAGCTTGGTGGGGACTCGTGCCCAGCTGGGAGGGCCATGGGGCTCCCACCAGTGTTGTTCTGCAGCTCTGAGTAGTGGTAACCCAGAGGAACATGGGAACACTTCAAAATGCTGTCACCAACCCCATTCAGAGCAGGCCTGTCATGGTCATGGCCTCCTTCCACCCACACTGGTAGTGGCTCTGAGTGCTAAAGCAACAACCAGCCCAGCCAGGAGCAGGATGAAGAAGAGGATGAGGAGGTACAGCTCACCCTGGGTGCAGCAGGCAGCTCTCAGCCGAGTGCACTTAGGGCATGGCCAACACCCCCAAACAAGCTCCCCCATCCTGTGCCACGTGCAGCACTGGCACCTCAAGCCTTGCAGCCTCTGCCAGCAGACGTGGGGTCCCCGTCAGTGGAGCAGCACCCATGGGGCTCCTCCTGCCCCACACCCAGAGAAGCACAGCTGCCCCAGCCAGAGCCCGGCCATTCCCCAGGCACCACCAGCAACAGAAAGGGAACAATGTGCATTGGAATTCAACTTACTCAGGTTCTTTGCTCCATAATAATCGTCACTTAACCCAGGGAAGTCCTGATTTCACAGACAGCAAGAAGGGAGAGAGGGGGAGAGAAGAGAGCGCAGGAAAGGGGAGTCAGAGGGATGGGGGAGACAGAGCCAGACCAGCATTAGTGACAGGAGTGCAGAACGGCCCAGAGCTGCAACTGCAAGTGAGGTTAAATGTTTTCAGAGCTGACACCATCAGCCCACTGCCAATGTCTTGCCCTGTGCAGCTGGACCCCCCCACTGAGCTCACCCTCTCTGCCACAGAGCCCCCAAGGGCCACCCTGGGTCTGGGGAGGGCAGGGCAGCCCTGGCAGCATCAGCTGGCACTGAGCAGTTGCAGCCCCGAGCTGCTGGCACAGGGCAGGGGGGACCAAAGTGTTTCTCCTTGTGGAGCATAACGGCAGGGCACAGAGGCTCTGTGCTCCCCTGGCACAGCCTGGCCACTCTGGGGCCAGGCCCAGCAAGCCAGTCCTAGAACATGTAGCAAGGGGACATGTTTTTGCCCACCTCCATATGTCAGCTGCCTCACACCCCAGTGCTTGCATGGGCTTGCAGGGGCCCCCCCTGCAAGCTGGGATGAACAGTGGTGGAGCACAAGGAGGCTGAGGGTCTGTGACACAAGCTGAAAGAATGTGGCCTGCCTCATCCCCGTGCTGTGTGTCATCTCACTGCAGGGCTGGCCAAAAGCAGGGCCTCAGCAAGCCCCCAGCTTCAGCACGGAGCTGACTGGAGCCCAGCCATGTGGAGGCACTACTAGAGATACCCAGACACACAGACATAACCTTCAGCACAGGCCAGAGGCTTGTTCTGGCTGATAAGATCACCGGAAGTTGGCACGGACAGCAGAGGGATGCAGGCAGCACCCAGAGCAGCCCAGCATCAACCTCCTGCCTCTGTATGACACCCAAGGCAGCCCCAGAGGGGAGGGGATGTGTTTGCTGTGTTGGCACTGGGGCAGAGACAGTGCTCTGCCTTCTCCAGAGGTGTGAGGGCTGCCACAGTTCAGATGCTTGCCGAAGGAGTGGATGCAGTTTACCATCTAGGAGGAGGGGCTGGGTTTGGTGAGCAGCTCCAGTGCTGCCCACATCAGGGCTTGGGACAACAAGCTGAAGGTCCTGCCTTTGCTAAGAGTCCCAGGGTGCTGCCAGACAAGAGCTGGGGACCCCCTAACGTCTGCAACCAGCTACCAAAGATGTGCCTCGGTCACAGGTGGGCAGCTCCTCCACCAGCAGGGTCACGCCTCCCCCCTGCACACAGGGAAGGACTCTCCAGTGAGAATACAGAGCTGCAAGTCACTTCTAGGGGAGATGGAGCTGGAACCTTCCTAGGCCCTCAGCCCTGACAGGAACAGGAGAAGCTCTGCAGGAGGTAGCCAGCCCCTTGCTTGGAGGGAAGCAGCCCTTGGCAGGCGGAGGGAGGGAGCAGAGCCCACAGCAAAGGGTGGAGAGCAGGGGGAGGCAGAGCAGGGAGTCAGGTGGGTGTAAAGTTGGATGAAAAGATGAAGACATTGAACATGAGAGAAAGGAAGGGAGTGCCAGCCTGCAGCCGTTGCTTTCGTTTCAAGCTCCAGTCTTTCCCTAGCTGCTGGCACGACTGTGGAGCACACTCCCGAAATCCAGGCAAGTGCCGGGACCTCTGGCTACAGAAATGTGCTGAATCTCTCCCCTCAGGGCAGGGCACCTGAGGGTTGCAGGCTTGCCCTCTCTGGCCAGCGGCTACTTACGTTCCTGTCCGCTGCTCTCCTGGGCCAGGTTCTCTTTGCTCTTGTAAAATGGAAACTTTCGAGAGAGGCGAAAACTCTTTTTACGTTTCGTTTTGATCGACTGAAGAACATGGAGATGGAAGGGAGGACAGAAAAAACAATGGTGTTTAACGCATGTGGGGAAAATTAAAATGAAGAGACAATGAGGAGCTGTGTCAGGGCAGTTACCCTCAAATGAAATCATGGAGATTACATGAGAACTGTAATGCAGGAAAAAAATTAAGCATGGAGAAAAACATGTGGAAGGGATGCTGGGAAGCTGATGGGGCGATCAGCAGCTCTGCAGGGTAGCCAGGCAGTTCTCCCTTCCTTGTTGGCATGTTAAGCACTGCTCATGAGGTGTGAGGGCAGCTACCTTCATGAGCTCTTCACAGGCAGCTCCCAGCAACAGGCTCTGCTCCCCACCACTCAGCCAGGAGTCCTTCCCCAACACTTCTGCACCATCCTGGACTCTTCTGCTCAATTCCTACACAGCCGGGGGGTTTTGTGCCAAGCAGATGTGGGCCTGGGGCAGGTCCAGTGACATTGCTCTTTGCTTTGGGATTGTTCCAGCTGCCCCATTGGGAGCTCTGGCTGCTGGGACTCATCCTACCCTCGCTAGTTACCAGCTCCAGGTGCCCAGCTCAGCCCCAGATCGGCACTTACCCTGTTGGACTCAATCATGCCAGTCCTGGCGTGGAACTTCACTGTTTTCAATCGTGCTCTCTCCTTCTTTTCCACCCTGATCAGAAGTTAAAGGCGAGAAAGAGCTGCTAGTCCCATGCATGTGCCCTCCATGCTGCCCACGTGGCTCCTCAGGCAGCTCCAGGCACCCTCGGGTGGTGGCCCCATTGGCAAAGGGCCGCTCCTTCCCAGGGAGGGACAGATGTGGAGCTACCCACAGGCAGCTGGCCCAGGCCAGCAGCTGCAGGAGCAGGACAGGGGACAAGCAACCAGCCTTCCCGGAGGGATGGAGGACAGACATGAGGCTGGCTTTGCAACCTGAAGGCAAGGGCAGTCAGCTCCTCAGCTCTCTGAGACTTCCCAGCTCATGGGACCTGGCTCACAGAGCTGAGCAGATTGACAGAGGACACAGGGAGCAGCCCACAGTCACTGCTGTGACTCTGCTCTCACTTAGAACCCCAGGCTGGCTAACACCAACTCTCCATCCCCACAGGGACCACCGAGGGGGCTGAACACTCCCCTCATCACCTGGAATCTCACCCAGCTTTGGAAAACACCTCCCTAGGGAGACCCCACCCTCCATAAAGCCCCAGCTTGCAACCGAGGTGCCCTGCACGCTGCACAGCCACGGAGGGGCAGTGCACTGGAGATCCCAGCCTGAGCAGAGCCCTGAGGGCTGCAGGGCTCAGGGAGGTTGGGGGGCTCCAGGAGGCACCGTGTGTGACAGCTCCTGCTGACAGACTCACCTCTTCTTGCTGGGGATGACCCCGATCTGCTCGCTCTCGCCGTGGGGTGTGACGAGCCTGGCTTGCCACCACTCGTCATCGGAGGCATTGATGACGTGCAGGATGTCCCCGTAGGAGAAGCTGAGCCCCTGGCTGGGCAGGCAACTGTCCCGGGTCCGGTCATAGTCAAACAGGGCTCTGTGGGGGAGCAGAGAGGAGCAATGCCTTCTCTGAGCACAGTGAGGTAGCAGCACTGCCAACCTCCTGGGGCACTGCCACCTTCACACCTCAGAGCATTTAAACCGAAACTCCATCCACCACGGTGAGCAGTGCTGCCAGCCACCAGCACACCCCTCCGCTGGCAGGCTCAGCGCAAGCCCTGAAGTGTGCAGTGCAGGAACAACAGTGCTGGGCCAAAACAGTGTGCTCCTGACCTCAGCTGCAGGAGGCACAGGAACCACAGATGCACTGCAGGCGCCTGTGGTTAGCGAGCAGGTGAGGCTCACAGCAGCAGCCTGCAGCAGGGCTGCTCCCCACTCTGTGGCTGTGGTGTCAAGGAGCAGGATGGGGAACATCAGACCCCATTGCTGGTGGTTGCACAGGCAGCGACTATCAGACCACCATGGCTCTGAGCACACACTTTATGTACAGGGGTATGTGAGTCCAGAGCCTGTGAATTAGGAGTGCATCTGAGGGTATATATATCTGCTGATTCTCTTCAGTCTCCTAAATACCTCCCCTGAGAATAGTTTATTTAGTTTAAAATTATCTTCACTATTTAACTAACCAGCTACAGAAAAGATTTTTTTTTCCCACTAGAAGAGCACTACTCTTCCTGCACACACTACTCACACACAGCATTGCAGGCTGTACCCATTAGCTGCTCTCAGTGGCTGAATGTGCAACTCATTTTACTATGTCAGATCTCAAACCATGTCTGCTTTGACGCATCAGCTTTGCAACAAACCAAACCAAGGAAAGAGTCACTAAAATTGCCACTGCTGGCAACACAACCCCTGTGTTTGCTCCTGGGACACTGGCCCTACTTAACCCCCACTCCCAGGCAAACGTGAGCCCAAGCACTGCAAACATTGGCTCACTGCTGGTTTAATCCTGGCACTGACAAGCCTTCCTCAAGCAGGAGAGACATCCTCTGCTTTGCTCATTACCCCCTTCTACTGGGGAGACTCTGAAGGGAGTCTAAACACACACAGTAAGTGGAAGGGCTGAGGGACGACATGGCACGTCCCTATGGAGCAGCAGAGCTGGGATGGCACTTCTGCCAGGGGAGTGCTGGGCTATGAAACCTTTTGGGTCACTTGGGACTGGGTCTCAAATGGGGATGAGAAGAGGGGCTGCCTTATGGCTTGGGGAGGGCTCTTTGGGACAAGACCCAGTGTGTCCTATGCATCCAGATACATTCAGCCACCGGGTCAGTTCACCTTTCCCAGCTTGCTCAGGGCTGGGGCAGCTCTCGTACTTAGTCCCTCAGCACACTGGAGCCGGCAGCAAAGCACAACGGGCGCTTTGGCTGGAGGTAAATAAGCCTTGCAGGCAGCTCCTGGCCAAAAGATAAGGCTGCATGTGGCTGGCAGGCTGCTGTGAGGCCTGCGCTGCCGGCCAAGGCCCCAGGGAACTGGTCAGGCCGGTTCCCAAACCCAGGGAAGCCCTGCCCACTCTGTGCACCCTGCCCTGCAGAGCCGTGCTGGGCCCGTGGCTCCTCCCCGCAGCAGCCACCGACATCCCAGGACAGGCACAGCAGGACCTGTGCAAGGGCTGGACACCTGCAAAGCCGGCACACGAGGCACCTGTCTCCCCAAGGCATGATGCTCCCGTAGACCAGCCTCTAGCTGTGCTGGCAACCCGGACCCACCGTGTCTGGGTGCTCCTCAGGGCTCAGGGGCCAGACGGCAGCACCGCTCTGCTCTGCCCCCAGGCCAGCTCCCAGCACAAACAGCCAGGAGAGCAGATGGTTTGCCTGGAGGGGAGGGAAGCAGTGCCAAGGACTCCCATGGCTTCCTCCCGGTGCCCAGGCACAATGCCTGCCTGACCTCCATCCCCAGCCGGCACGGCCCCAGTGCTGGCAGACTTTGCCCTGCAGCAGTGCAGGTAGGTGACAAGCAGAATGTGAACCTGCCTTGCCCCTGCCCATGCTGCACGGCTGCAGCTCCAGCACCCCCAAATCGGCTCCAGCAGGCACTCAGGGTACCAGCTCCAGCCTGTCGACAGCACTCAGGATGCAACGCAGCCGCATGGGGCTGACTCAAGCACTTGGGTAGCAAGTCCTATAATTGATGTCCTGTCCACAGCACAGCAGCTCAGCTGGTTTCGGGTAAACTGTGCTTGAAACTACCCCACCCAGAAGGGCTGGGGCAGCCTGGGCACCCAGCGGTTCTTGCAAGCACATTTGCAGGGTGTGTGTCGACCAGAGCTGGAGCGTGTTGTGAAGGGCCACACTGGGGGAAAGCTCTCTCTGGGATACCCTCTCAGCAAGGCACTGCCCTGCTCCACTGGGCATGTGTGAGGGGACACAGCGCTGTGGAGGCCTCCAAAGCCACACAGAGAGACGCACCAAGAGATAAGAGATGCTACCAGTGGCATGGAAGCAACAGAAAACTCTCTGGTTCACAGGAATACTCCGATACATACAGCACCTTTCCAGGCAGGAAACAGACTCAGCTCAAGCTGGACCCAGCCTAAACCCTCCTCCACACATGAGGGTGTCCACAGGGGAATGAGGGCAGGACTAGCAAGATGATGTTTATTCAACACAGTGCCCAGCTTGTCACACACCCCCAGGAAGCCCTGAAATCAAGCAAGCTGCCTGCATAGACTTGTGGGAAGGTGTGAATTGCAGGGACCCAGAGCTGCAGCTCTCCCCTCCTGCCAGGCCAGGCTTGCATCACGTCCACCGTGCCTGAAGATCCTCTGCATGGAGCAGCCGTGCAGTGGGAGATGCAGGCTGAGGCTCGTGCAGCCTCAGCCCTTGCCATTCTTCTCACAGGGAAGAAGCATGCCCTGCTCCTGCCAGCCCCACCTGCAACAGGCTGTGCAGGGTGAGGATTTACAGGATTATTTTAATTACCAAGTTAAAATTACTCATTAGCTGTCACCTCACTGCCACTGTGGCAGGCATGAGGTACCAGGAGGCAGGCAGCAAGCAGGAGCTGTCCTGGCTGCACAGGACTCACAGCAGTTATTGCTGCATGGCTGTTTAACTCCCGCCTGCCCCATGCCTGGCTCCAGACCAAAAGTGCATTGAGGGCTCAGAGCAATAATCCTCCTAAGAGCTCATCTCCCATCCAGCCAGATCCTGCCACAGGAATGGCAGAAGGAGACAAAGCACCCTGAAAGCTGCCAAGAGCTCCCTGGAGCAGAACCAAGGCTGGGTGCCTATTATTTCCCTACTCTCCAGTGGTCCTCAGTGGGTTGGCATGGCCAGCAGCCACCCTGAGCTCTGTAGAGACACCAGTGCTTTTCAAAATGGAGCAGCCCTTGGAAGAGACACTCAAGTGCAGAGCACCCAGACTTGGCAACCCAGTGCAAAAGCACCGCTCTCCCTGCTGCACCCTCTGGCCTTCATGGTGCTTCTACGGCACTCACTCCCCTGGCCTCCAAAACACTGTCCTCAGAGGTGCTGCACAGCCCAGGTTGAGCCATCCCTCCCTGCACCCCCTCCTGTGGGATATATCATCCCATCATTCACCTCCCACTGCCGGGAGCAAGGGAACAGAGGGTGCTGAGCCTTACCTGACATAGAGGGATCTCTTCTCGCTTGTCCGGAGCGAGCCAGAGCCGGAGCTCATGCTGCTGTTCATCATCTGCTCCCTCAGGTCGTGGATCTTGGACTCGAAGCGGCTGTACTCTGTGGGGAGAGGGCTGGTCAGTGCAGGCAGCGCTGCCCCCACACCGAGTGTCAAGAGAGGCCTGTCCATGAGGCATCCTGCCCACAAGCCTGTCTGTCCCTGCACACGAGGGAGGGCAAAGCTAAAGAGGTTACAGCACTCTGCAGGCGTCCAAGCAGGGCATCTGGAACAGGCAGGGTACCAGCTGCTCCCAACACACCCCAGACAGGCAGCTCGGGCAAGGGCTGCCAGACCTCCACGGTACTGAACTGCAGCTCCAAGAGGGAATGGCTCGGCAGGGCTCAGCAAGCTGACGACCTACAGAGCAGTTCAAAACATGCAGAGAGACTGACAGCCCCTCCAGGAGACCATCACCCACCAACTGGAGCAGCAAAGCACGACTGCAGAAAGTGGGGAGGGTCCCCACCTACCGCTCTTTTGGCAGCAGAGCCCCTCTCCCCAGCTGGCATGGGGAAGGGGAGGCAAAACACAGCCCCCGCCCTTGGAAGTGGAGCAGGGAGGAGGAATTCACCTTTTGCTCCTACATCCCCACAGCAGAGACCTGCAGGAAGAGCTGGGGGACCCTCCAGAAGCTGCTGGCACCTCCCTGCCAGGAGGCTGGGCAGGAGCAGCCGCCACCCAAGCACCCGCCCCGCGCCAGCCTGACCTTCAGTCGGGTGTAAAGGTCGGGCAGACACACAGAGGGTGGAGGCACCGGCCTCCCTACCCAGGGCTGGACTAGGAAAGTTTGCCAGGTGACAAACAACCGCGGCACCAGGAAAGTTGCTGGCCCTGTCGTAGCCCATCCCATCAGATGTCCCCTCCTACCCTTGATTTTGTCCCCTGGGCATATCCTGCAGTTACAGGTGAGAGAGGACCAGCCTCATTTCTGCTGTAAGACTTGCCTAGAAAGCCTCAAAGTCCACAACCCAGCAGTTTAGAGGTGGTTTGGGTTTTAATTTTGTGGAGGGGAATGCGGCAGCTCAGCTGTGGAGGCAAGCGCTCGCTGCAGAGCAGAGCCCCGGCCGAGCTGCATCACATGAGGGGAGCCACAACACTGCTAAGAAATGCTCCATGGGCTGTGTTTGGGTACCAGCCCCTCTCCCGTGGACTCCTGGTGCAGACAAATGAAGGGTTGGGGTTATGGGATGATGCAGCTGCAGCTTGGCATTTCCTGACTCTCCAACTGGACACGCCTGGGCATCCCTGTCCTGCACCCAGTTGCCAAAGGTGCATTTTTACTTAAAGACTGAAAAAAAACCCCAAAAAAGGCAAGACACACAAAAACTGCCACGTGGCACACAGAAACTCCCCATGAAGCCCCTTCCCCTGCCATGCAACATCTGAAGGTGCTGAAATACCAGGCAGGGACAGCTGCTTAATGTGGAGATCACCAGACCCCAGCTGCCCCATGCCAAGCGGCACCCACTGCCTCACCTGCCTTCCTGCCAGCAGAGGAAAACACAGAAGCAGCAAGGCACGGGCAAGGCTTACTTGACAAGAAAACTGAATTCTGACACCAAAGCAGCACCAGGGTTTTACGAAGCTCCCAGCAGACGGAAGTGAGCTTCATCCCACTCCACACCTCTCGCCCCGCACAGCTCATTCTGCCCCAGGATGCTCAGAAGCTCTTATATCCCAGAGGAGCATTCATCAGAAGTGGGTACAGCTGCTTCATGAAGCCTCTTCGGTACAGAAGGGCAACTGCATATGCACCCCCTGCATGCAGCCTAAGGGCAGAGCCCTCAAACACCTCCACCTCCCCTTTGGAAGGGACTTTCAAAATTTTGCTGGAGTGGCCACGCGCTTTCCCTGGGTGGGAAAGGCCCACTGGCATGACAAGAAGCACAAACCAGGCTGGTTGTGGCAAACTGAAGACATAGGGGCTGCTCTGGCTTTATCCTCTGTTAAGTGAATGCAGTCCTGCCCTAGGAAGGGTCTCCCAAGGAGACACCAACCCACATGTGCCCCGACTGTGGGAAGGCACAGAACAGAGAATCAGCAGCCCCAAAGCAAACCCATCACCTCCCTCCCAGAGCATAGGAGGCAAGGTTACCCTGGGATAGGGCATGAGATGCTCCCAGCTACCACCAGCACCCTCTTCATGGCATGCTAGAACAATCTCTGAGACATCTACCAGCAGATCACCGCCGGCACACACTGCTCCTGCCTTTGCTCCACGGCTTTGAGCCACTTCACCTCTGCACGCTGGAAGATCTCCTGTGCAGCTGAAACCCTCCCAGGAAGCTTGCCCATGGCTCAGCAGGGAGGCAAGCCGTGGCTGATCCCCACAGGATCGGGTGTTCAACACGTTCAGGACACGCTTATCAAGACGGAAAAGTAGGTAACAGGGGACCCGGCACCTCCTGCCATGAGTGCCATCGCGACGCTGCGCCGGGATGTTTGCTCTCCTCACTCAGCAGCTCAATAAAAACACCACTCTACCCTCCCGCTGCTCTTCTCTTCCCAGGGTGTGGGTGCCCCTGGAGCTGGGCCTGATTCTGTCCCATGGGGTGAGCTCGGTGCTGGGAGCAGAACACAATCCCGCACCCCTGAGTGCAGACTGCAGACCATTCTCAGGGATCACTCGCCTGCCCCAAGGACCCCCAGAAGCAGCACGCGTGCAAACGTGTCCAGCATGACCAACAAAGCAGTGGGGCTGCAGCTGATTGCTGGGCACCAGGAGACAGCACAAAGGAGAAGGTGCTGGTGGAGAGGGGAGCGGCGTTGGAAACAAATGCCTGAGCATGCATAAAGCCCTGCGTGCACACGTGCCCTGCTCTCTCTAGTATCCAAACCCTCCTGCCCAGGCCCAGGCAGGCTCTGCTGGGCAATCAGCAGAGCTCAGAGATGCTCAGCCACAGGCTTCAGCCCAGCCACCTGCAAAAATTACCCACGGCTTCACTCTGGCATTTTAGTGCTGGGTTAAAGTACAGACACCTCCCTCCACAGGCCCAGGCGAGCAGAAGGGAGCACAGCCCTTCTGGGAAAACCTTGGAAGCTTTTAGAAGTCATTGCACAGCCCTGGCACTTCCCTTTGAGCAGCCAGCTCAGAGAAACACCATCACGTGAGTTTTTGTATTTCCAGGTGAGGAATATCAAGGCTTTGTTGCAGGAAGGGGAATTGCCAAACCCGAGTGCTGGCAATAGCAGCAGGAAAAGGTCAGGAGGAGAAGTGCTCAGAGGGAAGGGACCTCACCAAAACTCAGAGGAACCATCACTCCTTCTCCTCAGTGGCATGCAGCAGGGGTCAAAGGCACTGCACCAGGTGCACAGGAGAAAGGCAGGACAGCAGCTCCTCCTTCTAGCCTTCCTTGGTTTGGTCTTTGCTTCTTTTCACTACTAGTGCCTGGCAGGACACCACAGGGAGGGCCCCTTGGCCCCTGAGACCTGCACAGGGTCAGACACAGAGCACACGTGCTCTCATCCAGCAACCCACACTCAGGTACGAGAGACTGGTGCCATCCTCTGCCCCTGCTAACAGGGAGAAACTTCTCAAATCCCCTTTCCACTAGCACCTCCTCCTTTGGGGCATCCTACAGTCTAGCCCTCCCCCTCTTCCCACAGCCATGATGAACCTAGAAAAGGCAAACATTTGGGACCACACGTCCCCTTGAGGAGGCTCAGCCTCACTCACACCCAGGAGACCCTTTTCCGTGGCTCCCAGGCCTTCAAGCCTCTAGAGCACCAAGAGCAACTTCCAAGGTACAACAGCCTGTATTCCACAGCACCAACGCTGCCTTCTGGGATGGCTGCAGCCTGTGTGCCGAGTGCTGCTGCCCACACATGCCAGGAGCCATCCCGGACCCAGAAAGCCACCAGCTGCACAGCATTGACATTTCCGCCTCGGTCTAAAGGGGTTTCAAAACATTTTGTCCCGTTTGACATTTAAGAACCACTCTTGGTTGGTGTCTTTGCCAAATCTCAAGTGGCAAAGGGAGCCAGAAATACAAGAACATTAAGTGCTTCCTGGAAAGAAAGAAAGAAAGAAAAAAAAAAAGAGCCAAAACAAACAAACCCCACACCCACAGCACAGCCCTGAGCAGCACTAATGACTCCACGCCCCAGTGGCCTCTGCCACGGGACAGAGGATGAACAGCAGGGACAGGGACCAGCAGGACTCTGCCCAGCGATGCCTCTGAGGAGGCACAAGACAAAGGGGTGGCACATTGGCCTCCTTGGAGAGGACCAGAATCGCTGGCGGGAGGAAGCCAGTGAGGCTAGAGAGACACCTTTTCCAAGGGATGGGAATGGCTGCATCCCGGCACACGCACGGTGCCGGTCGGGACACGGCACAGCCCCGGGAGCATCTCCCGGCCCCTCGCTGGCTGCGGGAGGACCCTCCCAGCGCCCACCCTCCCAGCACACGAGGCCACTCTCCAGCGCTGCCGTCCAGCGAGGGTTCGGGCAGGCAGCCGCCAGCTCCTCCCTTCCCGCTGCCACCGGGAGCCCCCCGCGGGACCGCCCGCCCCGCGCCGCCCAGGGAACCAGAGCCCAGCGCTCACCGCAGGCTCGCAGGTGCGATGCTCGGAGGCGGC
>VZRE01007108.1:82434-98625 GCA_013396775.1 Cephalopterus ornatus
GTACCCATGGTAGCCACACTCTCAGTGCCTCATCCCCCTGCCACCGTGCCCCAGTACTGGCACTTCCAGTACCGGCATCCCTAGTAGCGACATCCCCGGTACCTGTCCCCGGCCCTCCTGAGCATCAGGGCTGCCCCCAACCCGCACTGGGGGTGCATCCTATCCAGCTGTGTCTGGCTGGGGTGGCAGGGGACTCATGTGCCCCCGGGGCTGGGGGAAGCCATGGAGAGGCAGTGGGTGCCCCACCTACTCACCGAGAGGATACGGTCTCCCCTCCGCAGCTCCCCGCTGAGGTCAGCTGGGCCTCCAGCCAGTATGAAGGACACAAAGATCCCCTCGCCGTCTTCCCCTCCAACAATGTTGAAGCCCAGGCCAGTGGAGCCTTTGTGCAGGATGATTTTCCGGGGCTCCCTGAAAGGACAGATAAGGGACAGGGAGACATCAGGGTGAGGAGCAGCAAAGCTGGTGACAGGCTTGTCTGTGTCCAAGCTTCCAGCACATGGGTGGGGCTGGAGCATCACTGCCATCACTTGGGCAGATGGAGGAAGGTTTTGGTGCTTTAATGGATGCAGGTGTCAGGATTTACCTCCACGGACATGTGCCAGCACCCCAGGAAAAGTCTCCCATCATCCTTCCCTGTGGAGGAGTCCTGATGGGCTGAATTGTCACTTAGCTCCAGGCAACCATCTCATAAGGAGCAATAGGAGCAGGAAACGGATAGACATAAGTGCAGGATGCCTTGTGAGGTCTTGGTGAGCTCCTGCCCTGCCCAGACCCTGGGCTCAGCACAGCCCAACTTTCCCAGCTCTCCCAGCTGCTCCTCTCTCTGTCCCCATGCCTCCCACCAGGCACAGCATCCTGGTCCCCTGTCTCCGGTTGCACTTGCTTCTGTGGCCTCGCTGCTGCCTGAAAGGGGACAGAGCTGGCTGTCCCCTGTAGGACGATGGACAATGAACACTGAGGTGTGGCAGGCTCTGCTGGCAGCACTGCTGGGAGGCATGAGGGGCAGAAATGTTCTGAATGCTCTGTGCAATGACTGCCCCACAATGCCTGTCTCTGCCTCTCAACAGCTGCTGGGTCAGTGGCTTCCCCACCCATACACAGGGTTTTTTCTGGAAGTGCTGAAAGGATGCAGCCTTTGCTCTGCTAGTTCCTGCAGGCTTAACTCCTTCCTGCCCCTGCAGGCGTTGGCAGCATGGTCACGACTCGGGGGGAGCACCACGCTCCCCATGCCTGCAGCTCCACATGCACTGCATCACTTGCAGCCCCTTGCCTTCAAATGCAGAGGCATGGCAGAGTCCTAACTCCAGCTGTGCATTTTGGATGGGACAGAGGCTGAATCTGCCTTGGGACTTTCAGAAAATACTTGCTTTATCTTTATGGCCTTTGGATGCATTTGAGGTCTGAGCCAAGCAGGGCTCAGGGCTCAGCTGGACCATAGCAAGGGGCTGGGATGCACTAGGACCAGGAGGAGACCAAGTAAACACCATGGAAATGCCATTGGGGTCAAAAGATGCTCAACCTCACATCCTCAAGAAGCCATGAATACTTGGCTCAGGGGCAGTTGGGAGGGGTCAGGGAGGGCTGCAGCTATCAGTCCCTCTGCAGCAAAACTGTCCCTAGGTCTAGAATTCTTCCAGGGGAAGAACTAGGTCAGATTCTGGGTCTGCAAACCCTGCTTCCAACCAGGAGATGAACATGCTCTGCCCCTTGGGTTTTGCTGCTGCCCAAGCAATGTGCAGGAACCACCACCCCACTTCACTCTGAGGGGAAGCATGTCCAGCACCCATGAGGACTAGACACTTTGATGGAAGGTAGAGAGATACTACAGGAATGAAGAGAGGAAATGAAGCCCCTCACAGCCAACAGACCCTCAGTGATGAAGGTGTCCTGCAGGGTCAGTGATGCACATGAGGCTTTCAGCACTGTCCAGGTGTGGATGAGGGAGGTGCTGAACCCACCACAGACTGTGAATCTATTGGGAGGGGCTGTGGCTGGGCACGGTGGCCCAGTGGTGCCAGCCTGTCTGCAGAGTGGCCCTCCACAAGGCAGCACCATCCTCTAGTGGCCACCAGCACGTGCTGCACCAGGGCCACTGCCGAGCCATCACTGTGCCATTGCCACTGCCAAGCCACAGGGAGCCACCACTGTGCCACTGCCAAGCCATCACTGTGCCACTGTCACTGCCAAGCCACTGCTGAGCCACTGCATAGACATCACTGTGCCACTGCCACTGGCTGGCCCCAGCCTAGGCTGGGCTGTTTTCTCCACTCTCTAACCTACAAATAAGAATGTTGGCACATGTAAGAAGGGACACCTTGGTGGGATCAGTGTCCCTGGTGTGTGTTCCAAGCGCTGGGACTCAGTCCCTTCTGTAGTGCAATGTAATGGCAGAAAGCACTGCTCCTGCCTGTGGCATTATCCCCCAGTGCCCTGACAGCACAGGAGTTGCTACACCTGGTGAGGATGCAGCACTAGAAACGGCTGTAGAACCAGCATGATTGGTGCCAAGACCAGGTGGGAGAGATGGGGTGTGGATGGAAGCCAGGGCTGCACAGGTCACGGCGTGCAGAGGCACCCAGCCGTGGCTGAGCACCAGGAAAAGAGAAATCCCTGTCCCAAAGATGAGCGCAGCAACTCTCCAGGAGGACAGCAGACCTGACAGCGGATGTAAAGTCAGGGTCTCCCACTCCAGCATCCAGCACTGACGTGCAGAATGGGAGAAACCCAGATGAAGCTATCTTCCACTGTGAACACAACCCCAAAACCAGCCTGCAACCTTGTTCCAGATGCAGAGCCAGCCCTGAGCCTAACTCAAGAGTTGGTCCTTAGAATACACCCTAAGCCTACAGTCCTGGCCCTTGGGATGCCAAATCCAGAGCAGGTTCAACACTGGCCCTGAGGCTGTGACAAGCAGAGTGAAAGCTGTAAGCCTGGGCAAGCAGAGCAGGACCTGCCAGATCTCGCCCTCTCATTCTCAGCTTGAGGCTTTGAAGAAGTTTTATACCACATTTAGGCTCAGAGCAATGTCTTCTTCGTGCTTCTCTTTATTTCCTGGATTCTGGAAACAAACCTGCATAAATGATTCTGGTGGGGCAAAGGGGGCTGGGCAGGAGGCTGGCAAGCCCAGGGCTGGCAGCTGTTGACCTGTGCCCCCCGTGCAGATGGTTTGGGATGCCAGTCTCAAGAAGAGTGGGAGGAGGAGTCCCACTTGTTTGCAAGGCTGTGCTACCCCCAGCCCTTCATCCCCCGCACATCTCCGCTTGGGGACAACCAGGGAGCCTGTGGCACTGCTGGCACCGTAAGGGCAGGGGACACCTTGTATTCCAGGCATTGTAAAACAAGCAGGAGAACTAAGCAGAAATGCAGATGGGTAAAGCTTGTGAAAGAGCAGGAGGGGGAATGGAGAGGGAGTGGATGCAGTGAGCCAGGGATTGACACAGCAGGTGGGTGAGCACAGAGCACATTACGGGGGCATAAAGCTTTGCACCATGCACCTACAGGCTTTGGCTGAGGCTCTGCACCGGCAGTGGGGATGAGGTCAAGCCACTACAGAGGGAAAGAGAGGGAAGGAGAAGGAAGGGATTAGGGGATGCTCATGCCTAGTACTCACCTGGTGAAGTCATCGTCTCCAATCATGTGCCGAGGAATAGGCGAGTACCGGGCCGGAGTCACCTGGGTCGGGACGGGATAGGCAGGCTTGCTCTCAACGCTGCCCAAGTAGCCCAGACTGGAGTTATGGCTTATGTGGTTGTCAGCCAAGGCTGAGAAGGCTGCAGGGGAGGATAAAGTCATCAGGAGCAGAAATGCACATGAAATGAGGACATGCAGACCAGCCCAGCCATTACTTGCCCCCCCAGCCCACCCTGTGCCCCCCAGGCCCTGTGCCCAGCCGCTGTGCCAGCGCCCAGTGCGTACGTACTGCTGGCGTAGTCGGGCGGCGCGTACATGTCGTTGAGGTGGATGTTGCCAGGCTTGGCCACTTTCAGGTACACCATGTCAGAGGTGTTTTTCAGGGCAGCCACTGCCTCCTCGTGCCGCACGTCCTGCAGGTTGGTGTTATTCACCTGCCAGAGGATAAGGGATGGGTGACATGGCTGAGCAGGAGGGCAGGGACGAATGCAGTCCTGCGGGAGGGGAGCAGTTTTCCATAGGGAAGGTGCTGCAGTAGCTCCAAAGACAGGGTCGCATCTCCTTGGGTTTGGCCCTGCTGTCTGAAGTCAGTACTGCGCTTACCCCTCCCACAGCACCATCCCAGAGGGACCCCAAGGAAGAGGCATGAGGCTGCTGACAGGAAGGGTGTTGGAGTTCAGGATCAACATTGCAGCATGGTGGAGCCTGCCCAGCTTCACCTCACAGCTGGCTGTGGCCATGGGGCTTACCGCAAGCAGCCGGTCCCCGATCTGCAGGCGCCCGTCCTTTTGGGCAGCACCTCCCTCGATGATCTTGGTGATGTAGATGCTGTTGTCCCCAGGGATGTGCTGGTTCCCGATGCCCCCTGCAATGCTGAACCCCAGGCCTGAGGAGGAGTGAGAAGGCAGGTGAGGGACACACAGATGGACAGAATCCCAGGCTGGCACATGGCCCCTCTGCCTCACTGGACTCCTCACCCTGTCCCACACCAAACAGGCAATGGCCACCCTGCAGGTGCCTGGAGCCAGCCCAGCCACCACTCACTGCACTGTGGGTCTTTCCCATACCCTGTGTCCCATAGCATCCCACACTGCTGGGCCACCCTGCAGCATCCTGCACTGTGGCAGTGCCACCTTGCATCCCACATGCCCCACGATGCTGCCCTACATCTCATGGTATCTCACACCGAGGGGTCACCCTGTACCCTCTTGTGGGGCACCCCAGTCAAGCGAGCAGAGTGAGGGGTTCACCTTTGGGGCCCTTCATCAGGTTAACCTCCATGATGGTCTCTGGCGGGGGCTGCCGGCGCCGCACCACGAGCCGCACCACGGGGCCCGCTTCCTTCAGGGCCTCCACAGCTTTGCTGTGCACAACCTCAGAGACGTCCACGTCATTCACCCGCAGCACACAGTCGTTCACCCTGTGGGCACAGCGTGGCCCTGAGCTCTGCTGGGTAACCACCAGTCTGTGCCACCCTCCTCTGGTTACATTTGCCACCCTCCTCCAGACACACAAAGGAAAGCTGCTCAAGCTGGCCAGATCCTGCCCTGCTGGGGTGAGAGCATGGTCCTTCCCAAAGCAGGAGGCAGTGGGGCTGGTCCCCATGGTGCAACCCTGGTGGAGATGGGATATGAGAGGAAAGGCTGGATCCTGCCCTGGGCTGATGGGAGCAGGAACCTCGCACAGGGAGGGGAGGAGGGGTGGCTACAGACAGGGGGCTGGTGGCCACAACAGAGGGGCATCCCTGCACTGAGAGGATCTAGCTGTGGGGAATAGGCATGGGGGGGGCAGGGCCCATGGCAGGGAAGGGGATTAGAGGGTCTGTGCTGAGATCCTGGGTGACGCCCTGATGAAGCTGCTCCCCCAGGCCTGTACTCACCCTAGACGGCCATCCATGGCTGCCGCTCCCCCAGGGATGATCTTGGTGATGAAGATACCCGGGTCATCCGGAACATGGGGGTTGTCGATTCCTCCCGCTATGCTGAAGCCGAGGCCGGAGTTACCCTGCGGGAAATCAAACGCTGCGTCTTTCCCCCATGGGCAACCACTTGCTGCCGGCCCTCCCGGAATGGTTCCCCTTAGCTGTGGGACCATCTGGGGGACGGGAGCTCTGAGAGCATCCGTCCCACCCCAGGGTGGCTGGCCCAGGGGGCAGAGGGATGCACGGCTGGAGGAGAGGCCAGCGTTCATCAGCCAAGCGCTCAGCGCAGCAGCGTGGAGCACTGAACAGATGGAGTGGGAGAGTGGGAGCCGCCGAGGACCTCCCTCACCACCGCGTCTCCACGGAGAGACTCTGAGGCAGGCGGGGAGCTGGGGGAAGAGGAGGTGGTCCTTGGTGAAGAAAACCTCCCCTTGCTGGCTGCTCCCCAGGAGGAGACACCGACGCCGCAGCCCGCACAGACCAGCGGGGATTGTGCCAGTCACCAGCATCCCAACCCTGCCTCCCCGCACCCCTGGGATGTAGCCCTGGCACAGAGCCAAGCTGGGGGACCAGCAATGCTGGTGCCGAAATTTGCAGGATTGGGCTATCAGGATGGAGTGGGGTCTCCAGTTATGCCTCCTCTTCCTCACAGACATGCTTGGAGCACCACTTGAGCTTCTCCTTCTGTAGTATGACTAAAGAATGCAGGGTCCACAGCTTATCTCCAGCCCATTACCGCAGCATCTCAGGACTGAGTGGCTGTGGCCCTGTGCTGCCTCTCCCACTTGCAGGATCCTCATTAGTGACACACTCACAGGCGTTGCTTCCAGATCCATGCTTGATGCAAGTGGACAATTCCTGCTTTTTTTGCTCTGCCTTGAAAATCGGGTGGCTCCTAGTGTTGTTTTCTCATGCAGAAGAGCTGACACTTAGTCACATACTATCATGCCTGCCTCTCATACACAAGTGGGCTCAGGCCAAGTGCTCCCCTGGCTGCCCACAGCCTCAGTGCTCGGTGTTAGATGAGCTAAGTGTGCTCTGCCCTTCCAGAGGAGCTGTGGCCAGGAGGGCCACACTGGAGCTCAGGCTCCTTGGGATCACTTAGCACCAACAGCCAGCTGGGACTTGCACTTCTCCCCAGCAGTCTGGGCCCAGCATCAGCTCCTGCAGTGATGCAGAGGTCTCTGCTCTCACAATATGACACTCATGACACAGCACTAGGAGCCACCACTGCCTCTCACTCTGCAACGCTCCCGGATACTTTCCCGCCAGCTGGAATTTGTCTGGCACGTGACAAGGAGGCACTCAACAGTAAAGGGTCTGCTTTCTTTCCTCTAAGATGGATTCTGGTTACCCTGTGCCCAACTCATAAAAATTTACTGTCATGGAGACCCAGCCTGGCCACACCAAGGCAGGTGAGACTGCTAAATGATCTCGAGCCATTTGTTGTGCCTGTCCTTTGTTAGCTACAAAACCTGGAAATCACCTGGGGGGTGTTCATTTTTATTCTGATAAACCTCAAAATGGAGCTCAAGGGATTTCTTAGCTGGCATCAGGGTTGATACAGACACAGGGGTAGCTCCTGCTGAGGACACATGTATGGTGGGTAAACCCAAAGCCGTGTCCCTGTGCAGATGGTGTTTCCTTGATTATTGTCCCCAAAATGCTGGTGCATTTACCCTTGTATTTACAAGAAAGACAAAGATTAATAACAGTTGACAGACCAGCAATTTTGGGGTACACTTAGGTCAACTCTGGAAGCCCAACTTCCGAGCAAGGGGACAGCCTCACCTGCAGGCACCAGGGTGCTTCTCTTGCATTAAGACAGGGTTGTTGGATCCCACTGGGGGCAAGCTGAAGGGAAAGGATCTGGTCCATGCTGACCCTGGCTGCTAACCACTGAAATTTTCTCATCCTATTGGAGAGGGAATTGCTGCCCGGGGCTTTAAAATGAGGGCATCAATGAGTGTGGGGAATCAATGGGGGCCTCTCTGTGTGGTCCTGCCAGCTCTCCCCTTGTTCCCTCAGCCCTGAGGACAGAGGATGCTCTGGAGCATCCCTGAAAATGAGGCTTTTGCCTCTGCCTTGGGTCTGGAGCAAGAATTGCTTAGCCCAAAAAGGAAGGATCCCCTGGGCTGGTTTCGTCAGGCATGCCGGGGAAGCGGTGGGTGAGGCGGCAGCCCCAGATAACCTTCCGTCCACCCACCTCCGTGATGCAGAGCCAAGGGAAGGAGGGAGATGACTAAAGGCAGAGAGGAACAGAATAATGAGCGATGCGTCTCCCCCTGCACGGCTGGCCACGCGGCAAGGCTGGCACGGCTCTGAGGAGGAGGCAAGGTGTGCCGTGGAGCGCCGTGGGCAGCCTCCCACCCCTGCCATCCCGTCAGCAGGGCTGTGCCCGTCTCTTGGAGTAAACCTTGGGCCAGCTTTTCCCACTCCCTCTCCATCCCTCCATCCCTGCCACTTCCTGGGCACCAAGGGAAAGCCCTCCTTGCCCTGTGTGGTGTTGGCTTGCCCCTGGATAAACTCCATACGTGGGGGAAGCTGATTTTAGCGGCGGATGGTGTGGTGCACACTATCACCTCTGTGCTGCCAACAAAGGAAAGGCTTCAGCAGAAACTTCACCCATTGTGATTTGTTTCAGTAAAAAAACTGTTCTTGCAGCTTAGCATTCCAAGGCTGTGTACCCCAGAGCAGCAGGGAGTCTGGTGGAGGGGTGGCACCAGTTCCCTGAGCCCAGCCGTGGGGTGCACCTACCTGAGTGCCAGCACAAGCAGAGCTCCCTGCACCTCCGTTTTCTGGCAAAGGCAATGACAAAGAGCCTCCCCCACTGCACTGATCGTTTGTGTGGGTGGGGGTGTGAGAGGGGGAGGCAAGGGAGAAGCCCTCCTCCCTGCCTTCTGGAGGGGTCTGCAGGGGGAGAGGGGAGTGGCAAGCCCACCTCTCCCCGTGCTGCAGGGGCTGGGCAGGCAAAGCAAGTGCGACACCCGCAAAAACCTCCAGAGAGAGCAGGGAGCAGTGACCAACGCCATCCCTGGTGCAGGGGTGCGTGGGGGGCTGGCTGTGCTGGTGGGTGGCTGAGTGGGAAGAGGCAGCAAAGGCTGCTGGCGGGTGAGTAAAGAGTACTTACCCTTTCCAAGACGATCTCCTCATATTTGAACATCCCATCACTGCCATTCATCTGGAGAGAGGGAGACAGCATGTTACGACTATGTGCTGGTCCTTGGGGAATTCGTTTTTCCCCTCTGACAGCTGAATATGAAGAATCCAACCAAAAAAGCTGCACCATCACCGCTGAAAAAACCTTAAATGCAACTGCTTGAGCCTGCCCTGGAATTAAACCATGTGCTGCTTTTCTTTCTGGGTATGAGCCAAAGCCCACTGACTTTAATGCACTTCAGTGCAAAGCCTTTATTCTCCCAGCTCATTTCTTCAGCCATGAAAAGGAACTCAACCGAAGGCACAAAAGGAAATAACACCTTTGGTACGCAGCATATAATTAACCTCAGGAATTCACTGCTGGAGGAAGGGAAGAGAGGGGGTCGGTCCATTTAAAAGAAAAAAAATGTCTGTACATAATAACATAATAAACACCTTTAGCAGCTTATATTTTTTAAAATCTTTTAGTAGCATGACTGTATTAACGGAAAATTCAGAATAATTCATTCCACGAAATTAGTTGGGTGCAAAGGAAACAAGGTGTGAGAGTGAGGCACAGCAAGAGGTGAAAACAACGTGCTGCCCTTACATACAAAAATGGTGTAGCCTGTCTCAGTGCTGTACGCCATACTGATCCCCACGCTTAAAGGTCTCCCATACTCAGAGTGTTAAAGCAGAGCTCTTGGAAACATAATGGATACAAACAAAAGGGATGCAACTGTAGGCTCTAAAATGGTAAATGTACAGTCAAAAAAATCCATTTTCCTCATAACCAGCAAAACACTGGAAAACAAGGCAGCAGTTTCATTCCAGGTCATCAGGATCAGGCTGTAAACAGCTGCCAATGACCAAAATTTAGCAAGATTTGCAAAGCAATTGGCTATTGGAACATCCAGAGCTGTTACACTCAACAGCAACAGCTTTCATAGAATATCCTGAGTTGGAAGGGAACCACAAGAGTCATTGAATCCAACTCCTGGCCCTGCACAGAGCAGCCCCAACAGTTCCACCATGTGCCTCAGAGCGTTGTCCAAATGCTTCTTGAGCTCTGGCAGCCTTGGGGCCGTGACCACTGCCCTGGGGAGCCTGTTCAGTGCCCGACTACCCTTTGGGGGAAGAACCTTTTCCTAATATCCAACCTAAACCTCCTCTGACACAGCCTCAGGCTTGGATCCTGTCACTGGTCAGCAGAGAGCAGAGATTGGTGCTGTCCCTTGGCTTCCCGTCGTGAGGAAGCTGCAGGTCCTGATGAGGTCTGTCCTCAGTCTCCTCTTCGGGCTGCACAAGCCAAGTGACCCCATCCTCTCCTCATATGCCACAGTGCTGCCCCTGGGCTGTGCTCCTGAGGGCAGAGGGGTATCACTTCCCTTGCCACAGGTTTCCCCTCCTGCATGAGTTGCTTTTCCCTCCTCTTGTCCTCCCGTACTGACTAATCCTAAGTGCAGCCAGCTCACTGGCCCGTGCCGCCCTCACAGCCTCTCTCACCACAGCCCTCGGGCTCAGCTCATCTCTGCAGTTGGTATCCCGGTGCGTGGGGCGCGGCGTCGCCTCCCTCCAGCTTTCCAGCGACTCAGATTCCTGGCACCCTTTGCTACTACACACATTGTCCTCTCTGCTTTGGCATTCAACACAGTTGCCACACAGCCAGCCATATGCACACCCACGGCCTCAGAGGAACAGTGTACACATCCCTACAGGATGGGGATCTGCAGAAAACTCTGACAATCTGTGAGTCGTGGCGAGAGCCAGCAGCGCGCGAGCTGGCAGGCGCCCGGGGTGCACAGACACCCCAGCACTCAACCCCGTCAGGCACCCCGCTGCCAGGCAGGGGGGCCTGGGGCATCCCCAGTCCCCAAACCCCAGGGCTGCCAACGCTGAGCGGTGTTTTGCATTGCTCCCTGACAGCCAGCAGGGTCGGTGCTTGCTCGAAGTGGTGTCTGCTGGGAGCAGCCTGCTCTGGCCAGGCACGCTGGGGTCAGCCAGGCCTGACCGTGAAGTTTCAGCTCTGATTATGTTTCCAAAATCCACGCAATGGAATGCCAGTTAATTGTATAAGGAAGCCAAATGAAGAACTTAATATATACCACGTAACCAAGGGAACGAGCCAACAAAGCAAACGTTCCAGTGTCGGAAAATCGAACACCAGTCACTCGCTGACGGCAAAAACCTCCCCATGACACCTGCCGGAGCTGCCATGGCCTGGCTCTGCTGCAGGCTGTTCCTCCTGGTTTTGCCAGTGCCCTGTGCTCCTCCCCAGCTCCTGTTTGGGGCTGTCTCAGTGCTATGGGTTCGGTGGGAAGATGCCTGGCTCCATCACCCCCAGGCAGGGAAAGCACACTCCACCCTGCTCTCCTCTCCTCATGTAGCACCTGCAGAGCTGACAGGGGTGTCAGGGGCTGAACAGGTTACCTGTGTATTCTGATCCTAAGAATCATCTGATTCCTCATGGAAAAGAGTAATGGTATTTTTTTCCAAGCCCTTCCCATGCAACAAGCCCACCTGAGGGCTCAGGAAGAGGCGCCTTCGCTGGCCTTCACTTCCCCATCATGTTTTGAGCAGCAGGGAAATAGTTACCGATGACGGCATTTAGATCATCAACAGAAGGCTGCAGAGTTAACACTCATTTGATAAATAGAAGAGCACACACCTTCCAGAGCTACTGCAAGCTGTCTGCAGGCTCTGACGGCCAACGCCGCAACAGCGCACACAGAACACGCTCTGCAGTTTGCTAGAGTCAGGATTTGGGGGTGGGTTTTCTGGTTCTTTTCTTTGGGCTTTTTTTTTCTGGGGGGGGGAGGTGTTGTTTGTTTGCTTGGTTTTTAAATAAAAAAGAAAGCCAAATTTAGATGACTAAGATGGGGTTCCTCAAACGCAACCCTTATAGCCCACCAGGCTGCAGGAGAAAATAAGCTACAGGAAGGGTGACACTGCCCACAGCCCCTTTCGGAGCGGGATCTAGCCCATATCCTGCGTTAGGGTGCAGTGGGGATGGGCAGTGGGACCTGATGGTGGAGCAGATGTGTATCAGAATAATGAAGAGGGGCTAAAGGCTGGAGAGCCAGCCCTTGGTGGTGCCAGGCAGATCTGGGGCTGGAGGGCACCTGGCACCAGCCCCACGCCTGCTCCAGCGAGAGGAAAGGGGAGCAGCAGGAGCAATGGGCATGTCCCTGCTGGTGGAGGCACCGGCATCGCTGGCGAGGGAGAGCTCTCCTTGCCTGCACATGGCAGGGGGCCCAGGGAAAATAGGTCAAGAGCTCCCTCCCTTCACCTCCCTGCATCCACATATCCTGCCGCAGCACCGAGACCTACTGACTTGCTTCCAGCTAACCCCGGCCTCAACCCCTGGTGTGCATTTGCCCATGGTGCTGGCCTTGTGCACACAGTATATAAATGCCCTAAATGCCCTATTTCTGGTCAGCCTTTTGCCAGAGGGCCGTGAGGACCAACCTGCAGAGCCTGGGCAGAGGGAAGGGGTTTGCAGTGTGACAGCCCCAGCAACAGCTGGGAGGACTGTGCAGCCACACTGTCTGCAGGAACTGGCAGCGGGATGTGCCACCGCCAGCACTTGGGACCCAAGCATGAGGGTGACAGTTTAGTTTTGAATTTTTTCTGTTTTTTTCAGGCTTACAGGCAAGCTTGCCCTGCTCAATGGTACTGGAGCATGGTGGCCGTCTCTGCTGTCCCCCACCCTGCAGTGACCATGGCTGGGGACCCTGACAGCAGAGTCAGCACTGCACAAGGAGGCTGCCTCTGTGCTCAGTGGTGCCTTGGGCTCCTCTGGTGCTCGCAGGCTGGGATCAGGCCTGGGAAGCACTTTGCTTCCTCATACCTGGCTTTTAGAAACTGAGGAGGTGATGGCACCTCACTGCTGGGCAATGAGGCACCAAAGGAGCCAGACTCTGAAACCATCAACTCCTCAAGGGCTTTGGAGCGACCTTCACTGCTCATTTTGGGACTGCCTGGCAGCAAGAAGTTATTTCAGCTTTAGACAGGCTGCTCATAAATGCAGAGACCCCACGTGCCATGGGAACTCTGTTTCCGATTCTCCATCTCCCTGCTATGGACCTGCTGGGCAAAATACAGGGCATGAAACTGTGAGCAATGACCTTGGGGCTGGTATGGGTGATCTACCCAGGCATCCATCCTTATCCTTCAAAGGATGCATTTAATACTGCTGGCATTTTATAATGGTTTATTTGTGTTTTTACACTGTGGGGGTGCTGGGCTCTGTACAAGCCACAGGTAGCAGAGCTGAGCCCCAGCCACTCCAGTGCTACAGTGCTGCTGGTGCTCTTGAGGATGGAGGTGGGTGGACAGGGACATTGAAATGCAGAACAGACTTCTTGATAAACAGTCAGGGCCAAATCCAGCCCAGCAGCTAGTCCAATGCAATCAATGGAGCTAGAACAGGAAGGAACTAGACTACATCCATCTGTTTATCATTACAGAAAGCATTGAATAGTTAAGTAATTAAAGACTGGAAGATGTGAGTTTAACCCTTCCAAATACATACTGTACCAACAGGCTTCAGCTTTCGGGTTGTGAAAAAACACACTCACTGATTTGGCTTTTTGGTGTTTGCAGCAAGCTCCTGGTGTGGCTCCTTTGCTGACCTTGTAAACTGCTGAGATTTAGGGGGTGTTTTCTCTGGAGCCTGAGGAATCCAGCACTCAGAGAAGGAAAAAAAATGGAGCAGGGCTTATTTCACTCCTGGTATAACATGAAGTAGAAGGCAGGAGGGTTTCCAGGCTTGAGGCTGTGAGGAATCAATGTAAGGTGTCTCCCTTGCCCTGGGCACAGGCTCCTCCAGGCACCCCAGGCACATGCCTGGGTACGGAGCTGAGGTCCCCACTCTGCCCAGAAAATGACAGCCACAATCTGCTGGCCTTTTGGCCCCCACAGGACAGTCCCTCCTGGCATGAGCTGCTGAGGCTGGATGGATGGGATCAGTGACTGCCACCCCCAAGTGATGCTGGTGCCTGTCAGGGGTGCAGAGCACCCCCTGAAACACGGCCACACCGACCTCAGGGGCTGCAGGAAGGGAGCTCCCATCCAGCACAGCAAGAAAGAGCTGCAGCAGGAAGAAGGCATGGACAGGGATATGGAGGTGGAGGGAGAGGGAAGGATATGAAGCTAATGAGCTGGCATAGAGTGAGGCAGCCAGGAGGGTGGGAAAGTGGAGTCCACTGCCGTGGAAGGAGGTGTCTGCTGCCCTATAGGTGGGCACCCTGCTGCTGACTTCTGCAGGGCTTGGGAACCTGCCTGGGGTGACAGAGGTGGCCCTTGGGCTCACCTCTCACTACCCTTGGGCACACGGGCAGGGAGGAGGGACTGGCACAGGTGAGGGATGCAGTGCTGGTGCCTGCAATGGGAACAGTCAATGTTCTTGCAAAGGTACAATGCTTTGTACCGAGGGAGAGTACAAAAACAGATGTGAAAGCTCTAGTGTGTGCCGACCCTGCCACAGGCTGTGGGCTGAGACCTGCAGTTTTTTACGAGGAAGAGTCAACCCCCAGAAGTCACCTGCAGCCCTCTACCATGACTCGAAAGACAAACCCACCCCAGCTCTGAGTCCTGGTGTCTCTTCACTAATGTGGAAGGCACCTTATGTTTTGTGCATCAGAAGAAAACCAGATGCAAAGCACCCAGCCCTGTCAAGCTGTTACCGGGGCTCCCTTTGGGCAAAAGAAAAGGGGAGCACCCCACAAGTGTGGAGCCAGTGCTGCTGGCCAGAAACCCATGCTGGCTACTCTCCTCCCTCCATCCCACCAGCAGGAATGATTTGCAAATGTTCTGGGAAGGGATGCAACAGTGTGCAAACCCTGCAACAAACTGAGGAAGATTATCTTTACACTATGCCAAAGTGCCAAATGCACTGTGGCTGCAAACACAGGCACCAAGCACTGCTCAGCTGCTGGCAGCCTTCACTGGGAGAGGAGCAGCATCTGATGGGTCCTGCTGCCCTGAGGACTGGTGAGTGCGATGCCAGAAAGCACCCAGAGAGCCCTGCCTCCCTCCTGAGGGGCTGAGGCTGCCTGAGGAGGCTGAGGCAGTGAGGGAAGGTAAGGGATGCCCCTCCAGAGCCTCCCAGCCAACCTGCATGGGAGGAGGAGGAAATGGCCGTATGATTAAGCCTGAATGCAGCCAGCCCAGCAGTTCCTCTGCCAGGGCCTTCTGCCCTGTACCCGTGGTGTGCTTGGAGTCTCCAGCATCGCTTGCTGCTGGCCTTGGTTCTGTGCAGTGTCACCCAGCCCCAGCGAGGTTTGGGGGTGGGATGTGCTGTGGGGACGTGGTGCAGGTATCAGGCTCCTCTGCCACCTCACCAGGGCCTCCTTGGGCTGGAGAACTCTTTCCTGCATTGCTGAGCAGGGAAAATGCACCACTTGATCAAAGGAAGCAAAACGAAACCGGGAGACTTACAGAGAGCCCTTGTTCCAGCGAGTCTGTATTCACGATAATGGGAGCGGGGTTGGCCTGTGAGGAGACAAAAGTGGGATGTCACCAAGCTGAGCGATGAACCCAGCCCTTCGTGGTGCTCTGCCTCTCCCCTGGCCATGCCACCACAGGCACTCCAGGCCAGGCAGCAGAGAGGAAGGGCTCTTCTCAGCCTTCCTTCAAGTGCCCGGGAGCCCTGGGACAGGAGCAGGGACACAGCATGGGTCTGGTCATTGGTCCCCTCCTCAGGCCTGGTGTGTCCCAAAGACCCCATGGCCTTGGCTGCTGGGAAGGAGACAGTGGAGACTGGAAACGCTTCCAGCCTTGTGCCAGAATCCCACCAGAAACAAAATTTACTTGAAATTCACACTACTGAGGGGATAGGAAGTAGGAGGAGTAGGGAAAAAAGTCCTTCTGAGAGAGGGATATATATTGCCAGCAGATTAGACCTTCAAGCACCTTCCAACAGGTGCTGCCCCCTCCTAAGCACAGGGACACCACGTCCTGGGAGAGGTGACAGCGTTTGGTCCTTCATCCTCATTAGTCCTGGGGAAAACTCTCTGCTTGGCACCCACATCCCCCATAGCACCACACACATCCCCCTCTTGCAGGGCTCCCTGCGAACCTCTCTCAAGATCTCTCCTCCTGGGCTGTTCTCTGCCCATCGGCTTGCTGCACATCGCAGAACAGAGGCACGCAGAGGGCAGCTCGGGCAGGAGAGGGCAGGGCGGCAGGGAGGGTCTCCCGGGAGAAAGGGGACTGGGGAAGCTGCAGCGCCGGTGGCCGGAGGGATGGGGCCGGCCAGAGGAGGGACAGCAGGGGACGGCCGGAGATCGGGGACGTGGCGGCCGGAGGAAGGACGGGACGAGGGGGGATGGCAGGAGATCAGGGATGGGGGAGGCCACAGGAGGGACGGGGCGGGATGGCCAAAGCGGCCGGAGGGACAGAACGAGACGGCCGAGATCCGGGACGGGGGCGGCTGGAGGAGGACCGAGGATGGCCGGAGGGATAAGACGGGACGGGACGGAGGAGGGGGCTGCTGG
>VZRE01007108.1:98844-111194 GCA_013396775.1 Cephalopterus ornatus
AGCCCCCGCCCCGGAGCGAGGGCCGAGGCAGCTGGGGAGGCGTCTGTCTCTGACAGGGAGCGTGAGGGAGGAGCGGCCAAAAGCGAGAAACTCAAAATCCCAAGGCTGACGTTCCTCGCCGGCACGCAGCGGAGGGTGGTGGGAAATTTGGAAGGTCAGGCGTGAGTTGGGACTCGCCACATCATTCCAAGGCTCGTGAGGAGAGCAACAGCCAGAGTGAGACACGCAAAGAGACATGAGCTACAAGGGCAGGTGAAGTGAATCGTCTGCCTTAGGGTCAAGGTCTGGGCTAGTGCAGCAATTAACACTGTCTGTCTATTAATGGGGATGTTGGACTGCACAGCCTCTGTGAGTCCGGGATATTTTCCCAGGAGCTGGCTACCTCCTTATTGCCCTCTGGATTTACCCATCTCTGACTGAGACCAGCCTCCTAACAAAACCCAGCACAGCAGTCCCTTCTATCTCCTGCTTTAGTTGATTGTATTTCTGGACTATTCACTCTCCTCAATTCGTAGGTGGGAGAGTTAAGGGTCAACCAGACCATGTTTTAAATCCTGCCCTGAAAGGTTCTGCTCTCATATAGATGGAGCAGGAGGTAGTTAATTCGATTTATTCAGATGCTCTCTGATCTTTCCTGCAGCTGTAACTATTGGTTACAAAATCATAGTTTTTATGGCAATTAAATCTCTAACTTGGCCAAATATGACCACTTCCAAGCACTGCTGCCAAACCCCTCCTCCACACATAAGAGAATCACAATTTTCAGCTTCAGTGTCTTGGGATCTCCAAGGCCCAGAAGCAATGTTAAACTGGGAATATCCCCTCTCTGGCAGTACACAGTCCTTGTATTTAATCCAGATAATTTGGGAGATAGAATATATTAAACCTGGCACAGGCTTTTATTAGTCCCAAGTGCAATTCTAGGAAGGGATTCCACATTTCAAGGCAAAAAGGCAGCTCTTCTACTGCCAGCAATTAACAAACGGTGGCACATCACGGTTTGAGCATCCAGAGGCCAGCTCTTATTAGATGAGCTTCCAGGAAGGATGCAGAAGAGGCAGCCTAAATGAATGTAGCCCGTCATGTGCCCCATGATTTATAACAAGAATTCAGCTCCACAAATGAGGCTTTGGATCCCTCCCAGGGAGAAGTGCTGTGTATCATAATGTTACAGAGGCTTTTGCAGGTCCAGCCCAAGTCCTCCACTGAGCCCCACTGCGCTCTTTGTTGAATTAATAATAGCCCAAAAATCACACATTACATTGCCTCGCTCACACAGTGGTGAGCCCTAAGGACATATTTTGTTTAGCCTGTTCCCTGCGCACTGAGCATCCTTCGCAGCCATTCCACACTAGTGATTTTTTACATCTCAAAATACTGCTAGGAGCACAATTTCCCACTCAGGCTCCAGATGGGACCCAGGAGATATCGAATGTGAGTGGCTGCTCTGAAACAAAGTCACACGTGGTCAGGAAGAACTCAGACCAGGAAATCTCCATTTGCCTCCTGCAGCTGGCTATTCCAGCTACTACAAGAAAGGTGTTCGGACATTAGTTCTGACTTCCACTTGCAAACATTCCAACATTTGCACCTTGCCAGTTCTACTGAAGAGTCAGACAAGACCTTAGACTACAAAATAAGCAGAGGACTTGACAATAAAAAGCTTCTGCCTCCCTCCGCCAGGCAGGCAGATGTACTGAGCAGCTCTGCTAGCCAGGGGAGGAGAGAGAGCGTCATAATTTTTTGCTGGGCAGCAGGAACGTGCTGGTGAATTAACCATGCCCTCAATTCTATAGGGAATGGTAAGTAATTTATGCCCTAAGGAGCAGGGGGCTGCTGCATGCAGCGAGGAGAGGGAACAGGGCTGTGCATTCAGATCACATTCAATGGGGGCTGTCAGATCTCTTCCATCTAAACCCCTTCATCACACTATTATTTACCAAGCCCTGTTTGTGCTTGGGGGGTTTACAAATGGAAAGAGAAGAGGTCCAAACCCTACAGTGCTCACTCCATGGCAGCAGGATCACCAAAGCCCAGCGGAGCTGGAGGCGCCCTGAACTCCCTCCATCAGACAGAGGCACAAGGGGCTGGACAGATCCTGGGTCCCAGGGGATGGAGGCTGCGGGGACTCGAGGACCTTGGGGAGTGAGTGGGGTCACTGCACAGATGCAGAGAGATTGATCTAGGCACGAAGCCAGCGAGGCAGAGGACAGCTGTTGGGAAAATCTGGGCAGCAACAGGAGTCAACGGGAACAGTGGTGAAGCGGGATGAAGTTTGAAGGTCAGGATTCAAGACCTTTCCGGTCTCACAGGCGCTGAGAGATGCAGCGCCTTGCATTCACCGAGCTCTACACAACAGTCCTGGTGGCAGCCACAGCCCAGGTGCTGATGGAGGGAGCAGCAACCTGCTCCATGCAGTCCCCAGCAAGGGGCTGGCTCCCTTCAGAGGCCCTGAGAGAGCCTTGAGCCTGTCTGGGGGAACTGCCTCCATGGTTAAAGCCAGGAGGAGGAGGCTGTGGGTCTGCACACAGGGAAGACGGGGTGTCTCCCACTCCACAGGCTTGAGCAATACCACTGCAGCCTTTCAGAAACACCTTTAGATATTCCCTCTGGGTAGTCATCTGAGAGGGACTGCTGCCCTGTGGGCTGTATTTCCAATGGGTGACTGGTCTTGGCAGCCCAGGGGCACTAACACAGTCACCTGGGGCCAGCCAAGCCCCAAATGTCTACAGGTATCACCCTTCTCCTCAGTTTCTGCTGCTGCTGTCTGCTGGGACGAAGGTAGGAATTGCAAAACATGATGATTTTTGAAAATTTTCAAGCCAAAGGAAAGCTGCAATTACATGCAAATGGAGGAGGTCCACTAGCCTTCTGTTGAGGACTGAATCCTGCCCTGTGGCATTTCCCCAAGGACTGCTTTCAGAGCTGGCACACAGGAGCTGAACAAGGAGACTCTGAACTGAAAGTTCAAGATAATCTCTCCAGAACTGAAATTCCAAAGCTTTGCCATAGCTTCACATTGTCCACAGAACCAGCACGGGGGCCAGCCCACAGAGGTCAGGAATTACATGTCTCCTTCAGGCAAAATACATGTGCTAGAGATGTCCCAGGCCAACAGCAACTGCATTGTGCCCACATATAAACCCATTTCCATCTTAACCAGCAACAGGACTCAAACTGGAGCCAGCACAGCTGACAAATACTTGGCCTAACACACAGAGCTGGTCTCTGCAGGAGGCTGGTGTGCCCAATATGTTATGCAGGAAGGAATGTGCAGGACAGAGTGACTATTTGTGACGCTGGGCTAGTGCATGAGGAGCAAAGTACTAACTTAACTCCTTTATTTCTGCAAATTCCCCAGATTGGATCAGAGTGAAAAGTCAATCTGTCTTTTAAAACGCTTTGTTTCATACCATCTGAGGTATAACAGTAGCACTCAGAAGGAAATGGCTCTGGAGATAAGTGAAATTCAGTCTTTACATCCTTTTAAGAGCTCTCAGAGGCAAAGGCCACAAGTGGGGAGATGCCCAACAGAAACATCTAATCAGGGTGGACACTGAGCTGCTTGTAGTACAGCTCCATCTGCTTCAATTTCTTTTTTAAGAGTGTTAAACCATAGAGAAAGCTGTGTATTTACAGCTCTGTAAGCAGCTGCTGTGTCTCAGGACCCCACCGTGCCGGGTGCTAGCTGTGAACATGCAGGTACCAGCTCTGGGATGCCGAGGAGTGGTGTGATGCTGCTGTGGCAGCGGGGTCGGCTGCAGGATGCCCAGGCACCAACAGGCTCCTGCTGCTGTGGGGAGCAGGTTTGCACCGAGATAATGAATTAATTTCACAGGAACGAGCTCAGGTCCTGGGCAGCACAGCACACACGAGGAGCCCGTGCTCAGCGCCACTCACCCTGATAAGCACTGACACGCTCATCTGCTTTGTGCCAGACTTCCCTGCCCTTCGCACACATGCTGGTTGTACCAATGCTGGAGCCTCCTCCTGCACCAACCCAGAGCCCAGCACGTAGCTCCCAATGCGCCTCAGCAACCTGTGGGTATGTCTGAGGTCAAAACTGAACAGAAACCCACTCCTGTGCCTGAGACAAGGGAGGGGATGAGTCCCAGCTCTGCTCCTGCCAGAGGGCAAGTGCATGGAGCAGAGAAGTGCTGGTACCATCTCTCCAGGCTGCTCTTGGACCCTCAAAGACTCCCTTGGCTTTCACCTGGCCGTGCCCAGGGAAGCCACCTCGCAGACCTTCTGTCAACAAGCGACGCATGGTACATCCCTTCCCAGACTGAAGCCTGGCTCCCAGCTGGCCCATGAGATGCAGGGCTTTTCCTACATCTCAATACCAAATCCATGCTTTGACCTTTCTATCCCTTCCCTTCTCAAGGGCAGAGGTACCACACTGCTGCCAGGGCTGGCCCCATTCTCACAGATCCCTGCGCTCATCTCTCTTTGCTTTCATGGGCTTTACATGGTGGCCGGAGCTGAGGGTGCTTGGGAGCATCAGGGGGTTGTGGAGCCCCGAGGAAGAGCTGATCCCTCAGGGTTCCCACAGGCTGGGACAGGGAAAGGGAGCAAAAGAAAACCAGAAACTTCTGGAGGCTGAAGAATGTCTTGGCCAGAGATTAGTCTCCCTTTCCTTTAACTGGGCTGGATAAAGTAAGTCTCTGCACTTTTCCTCATCCCCTGCAAGAGCAACTTGTTGGACATGGTTTGGGCAGGGGCAGGCACACATGACCCGACAGCGTGCCTGCACGAAGGGGAGCAACAGGCTGAGCCTGTCCTCTGCCCTCCTTCTGCACAGCTCCAAATGTGGCATCAGCAATGTAGGAAATGATGATGGGGCTGACTATGGAGCTTGTGGGTGCCCAGAACCCTCTGTGTCACTCCCATCTACCGAGGCACCAGCTGCTGCCCGTGCCCCTGTGCTCGGCTCCCAGCCAGCGTGGGTGGCCTGCAAGCAAGATCAGCCCTCGTCTCCAGGCTGCCTCTGGGAGGCATCTGAGCTGGGACATTTCTGGTGGCACGAGCAGGCTCTGGGGCCGTGGCAGCAGAGCCCCTGCCCCGCGGCTGCACCTCGGCACGGCCTCAAAGCACCCCAGCCATCCGGAAACGGGGAACGGGGGACTTGAAAGGTCCCTGGTCACAAGGATCTTTGGCAAAGCCACTGAAGTGCCCAAAATGTAATGCGAACACAAGCAGCTACTGAGGGTTTAATCTTTGTTTTGGTGCGTTCTGTTTTTTTTGGTTTTTTTGTTTTTTTTTTTTTTTAAGAGTAAGCTTAAATAGGGACTGGAAAAAGCCTTCACTCAGCAGGGAAGGAAGAAAGCTTCCCAAACAGAAGCTCTGTGGAGTCTCAGTTTCCATTTAGAAACCATTAAGGCCAGCGTGTTCATACTTGAAAGTTAGACATCCTGTTCCAGGCTCAGCCCTCTAAAATAAGTGACCCAATTTGCAGAGGTGCTGCGCTTCAGTAGCTTCCCTCTGACCTGGTGGTACCAAAAAAAATTGACTTGATTCCTTTTTTCACAGGAAGAGTTGTTATTCTCTGAAAGAGTCAAATGCTTTTATCTTCCTCTCAGCAAAATACATATGTATAGGGGGAGAAAAGGGTGAATAAGGGACAGTGTTAAAAATAAAGATTGCTTTGGTTCCTGGAATTCAAATATGCTGGTTTCTTCTCTTCAGTAAGTTCCAGCGCACACCTAGTTAACAAGTGTTAAGAAACATGTTTCTGTGGGAAAAAACCAAACCAAGATCCACTAACAGAGCTTCAGCCTAAATTCTAGTTAATACAACGGTGACAAGAAAGTATCTAGGGCCTGGTCTGGTGCGCTCTGAAGCACCACATGTTCTCAAAAATAATTACACCCTCTGAGCAGTTCTTCAGCAAGCCCCATCCAAGTGAGCTCTGCAGACTAAAGTGTGAAGTTCATTTCAGATTCAGGTATTCTGAATTCGTTAAACGCTGTATTAAAAGTTTTCATCTCCAAGTCCCTGATACACGCTCACAGCATATTGCTGGATTTGCAACGAGGGCCCTTGAGGGCTCCCTACATCATCCCATCTTTGCATGTGCTAAAACCAGCTGTGAGCATTAACACAGCCCACTGCACCCACAGTGCTGGCACAACCTCACAGCAAGGGCTACACCCATTCCTGAATCACAACCGCAGTGCTGAGCCACAGGCGCGCTGCCATCCTGCCATCACCTGGGGTTTGGGGTGGCAGGCAGAGCCCCCACACCCCAACCACATGGAGGTCCTCGTGCCCCAGCACAGACCAGTGCTGGACCTGCTGCCCCCTGGGGCCCGGAGACCAGGGTCCCCTCGGAGAGCATCCTGCACGGAGCTGTGCACAGCGGGTGCCCGGCACACAGCCACAGCCCTGATTACGGCCTGATTAGTCTTAATGACTTCCCCTCTCTAAATGAGCATTCACAGCTATGGAAGGAGCGGAAGCTTCTCTCCTCCCATAATAGCACACGATGCGCTGAGGGGCTTACCTGAACACGGCAACCCTCCAGGGACAGTGACAGCTTTTGCTTCACTTCCACCTCTCACCCTCCTCCACACCCGCAGTACTCGGACTGGACCTCTGCTATGGCCATCACCTGGGTTTGCCTCTCATACAACCCCCCATGGGACCCTCCACCCTTGAGTACACCCTGAGGATGGCCAGCAGATCCCAGTTGAATCCCTGGCCAGGACTGTGCTCAGGCAGGTAACACCTGAGTCAGGCCCAGTCGTGTAATGCCCAAAATCATGGTGGAAGAACCAGGTAGAAAGCACAGCCATGGGGGCACGGGACACCCCTCCAGCAGGGATGACAGCAGATGCTGCTATGACAGAAGCTGAAGGCCTTCCAGCCACCCCCAGGTTCTTCATGAAGAGCAACTTTCTCCATGTCACACACATTCCTGCTGAAACCTGCCCGTGCTCAGCCCTGGATGCCTCACCAATGCACTCCCCGCCTCTTCCTCCTCCTCCTTCTCCAGCAGTGTGGCAGGGCCACATCCTCTCATTTTTGGCAAGTACTTTCCTCTTGTTCCACATGTTGCATTGGTGGGGTATCTCCCATCTATATGGTTTCAGATGCTGCCTTCACAGCAGCAGCAGCTACATCTCTGCTACAGCCAGTTCGAACACCAGCTCCAACACCTCTCCCTGTGATGTTCTGGGGGTCCCTCCAGCAGCTCAACACCCCAAACCCAGCAGCAGGGTGCAGCTCTAGGGCTGTGGTCTGTGCATCTGGGCTGGCTGGCAGGCAGCAGTCAGTAATCCAGCTGGAGAGGAGCTAAGCTCAGTCCTTCAACTCACTTCTCTAATTCCAGTGTTATCCCTCGCTGTATTAACGGCATGAGTCAACAAGAATAAGTGCACAGCCCCTGTCCAAGGGATTCACATGCTCAAAGAAAGGTGGAAGAGTCTTAGAGGTGAATAAATAAACTAAGGAGACAAATGTCCTCGGCTGTCCACTCCTAAATGAACTCAATATGTTTTGTGAAGGAGCACTGGGAACATCTGACCTTCTTCAGCCCAGTGCAGGGCAGCAGCAGGACATGGGATGCTCCAGGATGGGTGAGGGGAACTGGCTCACTCATCATCTGTGTGTTAGAGCATAAATTTCTCCAGGAGAGGCAGAGGGAAGGCGGATGACTTTATAAAGCATTATCCAAGCCTTGATTCCAGCTGGGGGGCAGGAAAGGAACATCAAGACCATCACAAACATCGGCTGCTTCCCAGGTCCGTGGGGCAAGGGGCTGAGGGTGGGTGTGAGGCTGGGTTTGGGGGGGAGAGCAGCTCAGTACCTGGTTATAGCAACTCAACTGGGTGATGACGGCAGGATCACCAGATGGAGATGCCCAAGAAACAAGCTGAGAGGTGAAATCAGATGGAGTGGGATATATTAGGAACAGACACGCAGATTTACACATCGTCAGTGAGGAGGTGACAAACAGGTCTTTGGAAGGGGAATCAAACTCTCACGAGGGAGTGGAGTGTGATGAGGAGTGTTGGAGAGGGAAGACTCTCTGGGACTCCGGCTGGCGGGAGGATGTGCTAGAAGAAATGCTGGAGGTGGAGGGAGGACAGGGGGGCCACCAGTGACCACAGAGCAGAGGCTGAGGAGATGGATGGGGTGGGGATCAGATGAGCACTGTGTTCAGCAACGGAGCCAGACGCAAAGGGCAAGTTTCACTACAGTTGCATCTACATTTAGGTTGCCAAAAATACCTTTCACAGATTGGCTGTCTTTAATTAAAAGGATGTCTCCTGTGCTCCTGGCACAATACAGAACTCATCCTGCCATGCGAGGCTCTGTGTGGAAGCTCTGCGGGGCGGCTTTCCCGTGGGACAGCTCTTCTCTTCCTGCATCCTCCCATGTCCTGCCAGCGCAGGGCAGCTCAGGCAGCTGTGCTCCCCTGAAATGCCCCTCCACAGTGCAGGCACAGAGCAAAGAAGGAAAACTTCACCCCCTTCCTGTTTTGGCTTCTCTCCTTCCCTCCAAACACGGAGAACGCCTTCCTCCTCTCTCCTCCTCCACGTTTCAGTGCAAAGATTTAGCTAATTTCTTCTATGAATAGCACGGGAGTAGCCATAGCAACATCACCCTGCCAACCTCACCACCTCCACTGCCTCCGTGTCCCCGGCACCCTGTTCCTCTCACCCTCCCTCGCACCTCCCCAGGGAACATCTGGGGCTTCAGCCATTTCCCACAAAACAACCTGCATTTGGCTTCCCGCCTGCCCTCTTGGTGCTGTCCCTCCTTCCTTCCAGCCATACCTGCTCGTCACTCACAAACCCAGTCTGAATCCCCATGGCTTCTCCAAGGCTCTTTCCTCCCTGCCACCCATGCCCCAAGAAACAGAAGCCCCAAACCCAACAGCACCCAAAGGCTCAGTGAGGGTTGGTGCTCCCACCAAGATGTGCTGCCCTGTGTCCACCTGCTGCAGGTAATTTCCCAGGGCATGGGAGGAACATAACAAGCAATGCTTGTATATCCAAACCCACCAGTGAACATCAGTGAAACTCTTGCTGTCAAAGACAGGCAGGGAGGACCTGTCCCACTCTTCCACCTGCCTGGCCATGGAGCACCTCTGCCAGGCGTGGGGGCCACACAAGCCTGGCACGCTCCGGACACTTGGAGGTGGTCAGGGACTCTTTGTAATGCTGCCCTAACTCCCCTCTACATCCTCCTGACCCCGCAAGAGGGAGAAAGGGACCACAGAGAGAGTGGGCAGCAAGACTTCACATTTCTGGTCAAGCAGGACCAGCAAACCTGGGGCAGCCCTGAGGACAGAGGGCACTTCCCAGCCACATGCCAGGGAACTGCACTGCCCTTGGCACCTTCCCCAAACACCCCAACTGCATATGAATACACTGGTGAGACCCTTGGAGTTCTCATGGGGGGTTTTTTTCTGGTCACTGTGCCTGGCACCAGGGACCTTGGAGTGAACTAAGACACAGAACTGGACATTCCCTGTGGAAGGGAAAAGCGTTGGCTACTTCCAGACCCCCAGCACATGGAGCAGTGCTGGAGAAGGGGCTTGGGCATGGCCAGGCAGCTGAGCACCCCTCTCCTGAGAGGCTGTGGGCGTTTGCTGTGTGAGAGGAGTGGTTTGAGCAGTCTGCTCCTCTAGTGCTCTGCATCAGGGATGCTTCCCAGGATCATGCTGCCATTCCTCCCCCAAAGCCAGGAGTCCTCCTGTCACCCCAGTCTGGCAGGGGAGGAATTGAGTCCCCCACCTGAAAGCAAGGGGGGACAAGGAGGGCACAGGGCCACTGAGAGGGATGGTGATGGAAACAATGGAGGACAGTAATGACATCAAGTGCAGGGATCGGGAACTAATGAACAGGGAACATGGATAGATAAGGGAGAAGAAATGGAAGAGATCTCAGAGGGGAGAAGAAAAGAAAAGCAAAAAAAGATGCAAAACATAGAGCTCAGACATTTCCCCCCTTCCTCTGGTGAGGATTAGGGGTTCTCAGTTACTGGCATTGCCTGAGCAAGCTAATTTGTGTCCTACAGAAGGGGAGAGGCAGGAGGAGAGAACAGCAGTGGCACTGGGAGTGGGAGGAGGTGCAGGTTGACGTTGGGACCCTGCCGTGTGTTGGGCAGCACGTGTGGGCACGTCTCACGTGCCGCGGAGCTGACAGAGGGTCTGTGAGTATGCCATGATGTCAGAGAACAGACACCACCATATGCAACTGGGAGCACGCTTCTGATGTTGGAGCACCAGCATGTGCCTCAGCTCTGATTGTGTGAAGAAGCAAGGGGAGAAAAAAAGGCTTAAATGACAGGTGGGGAAGCTCCTCAGGAGGTGAACAGATCCCTGCTTTCCCGGGAAAGCCTCCTGGCCCGCGCACCCCTTCCCACCTCGGCTGCTGGAAGTGCTTCCAGGGACAGCGAGCTCATTTAAAGGGGTAGCCCTGAAAAATGGCAGCCCTGCCTCTAGCCGAGGCTCTCCTGGACACAGAGGCTGCCTGTGGAGAGATCGCTTTGCATCCGCAACATCCAGCCAGATCTACCCAGAGCTCAACATCTCCCGGCCTCCCAGAGCCAAACCTGCCTGCCTGGGCACAAGCCATGCCTAGACGTTTCCGTGTTACCACCTTTTGTCCCTCTGCCCACCACTGGATTGGGAAGAACATGGATTCCTCATGGCTCAGGCACTTTGCACCCTTGGATCAGAAGCAGAGCGTTGCTGAGGTATTTGCTGCAAGGCTTTACTCATTGCATACATTTGCTCCACACCAGGGAGCAACGCTGCCTGCTCTGATACAGGCAGTGCACATACCACACACGTCATATTCTACATGCAGACCCTGCTATGCTCACATAGCCTCAAACACTGGCATCCTCTGTTGCTTGTGATGCCGTGAGGAGCTTTTGATTTTTTTTTTAATTTTTTTTTTTTCATGTTCAGAGAGGCTAAGGCAGAGCAGAGAATCCCGACGCGGACTTCCAGTGCGGCCCAAGCTCCATGGCAGCACCACAAAGAGACAATGATTTCTCTTCCACCATTGCAGAAACATGAAAGGCTCCCCTGCCCAGGCTGCCACGGCAGCAATGCAGCTGGCATCACTTCCTTCTCACACTGCTTGCAATCGCCTTACCAGGAATCCTGGGCCGGACCCTTCATGCAAGCAGGAGTAGAAAGGAAAGAGCAAACCTGCTTCAATTTTCTACTCCTACCCAGCTCCCCGAGCCTGCTGCTCTGGATGGAGGGAAGGAAAGAGATAGCAAAGGAAAGATGGAAGAATGCTTGCCAGGAATCAGCAGGCGAGAGAGAGCTGAGGCTGATTTTGATGCAAAGTGTGGCAGAGAAAGAGACAGAAAGTAGGACCAGGCTGATAGGAAGGTGGCTGGGTTTTTGGGTGCCTTCTGTAAATATCATCTGAGCTATCAGCTTTGAATCTAATTATTTCAACCAGAGCTACAGACTGAGACAGTAATGAAGAAAAAGCAGAGGAAGGGAAGAAGAGGGTTGTGTTTGCCGAGGAGAGAATTCCCATTGATTCCCGTGTGTCTGCCTGCTACAGCATCTTGAAATAATAATTAGAAGAATCAATAAGAAATCATGTGAGGTTTGAAGATAATGAATGAAAGAGGCAGAAGAAGCAAACTGAAATGCCTTTCTCTCAAGCAGGGTAAATTGTTTTTCAGGCAGGGTCTAGCCTCCATTTTAATGCTTTGCAAACAGATCCAACCATTTTCTAAGCTGGCTTGTGGGTTCAAAACAAGACTGGTCTCTCCATTTAGGGGAGAAAGAGAGACATAGCCTGCGAATGGGTCCTGGAGAACACTAATAAAATGAATGTGTGCGGGAAGAAATGGAGGCAGTGAAATGGGGCAGAATGCACACAGCACGCCAGCGACCAGAGCAGGGTTACGTAATAATCTCGGGGAGCAGGGACGTAGCAGCAGAGCGAGGAAACCACAACTCAATGGAGAGTGGGTGACAGTTTGGGAGCGCTGGCAAGCAACGCTGCGAACCCACGAGGCTGCCCAGCGGGCAGCACGCACCATGCCTGCTAAACACAGGATGACGGGATGCCCTTCATGCTGCCAGGGCTTCAGGCAACGGCACCGCAAGCAGCACGGACCTCAGGTGGGGTGTCCAAAATACATCATGCCCGACGCCCACCTTTTGCCAAGCAAGATCCATCTGGCCCAGCTCGGCCCTGGGGAGGCTGCTCCAGTGCCGAGCTCCTATGCTGGGCAGGACCGCGGCAGCCAGCCCGAGCAGCGGCAACACCAACCCGACCGACTCCGACGCCAGCCCGAGCAACGATGGCCAACCGCAACAACGCCGGCACCCAGCCCCGGCAGTGCCAGCATCCAGCCCCGGC
>VZRE01007108.1:112012-136581 GCA_013396775.1 Cephalopterus ornatus
ATTGTGCTAGGAGGAAGGGAGGGGGATGGTGTTACAGCGCGGCGATCTCCGCGGGGGCGCGCCGCGGCATCGTCCGCAACGCCGCTCAGTCGCGGGGCCGCTCCCGGCGCGGGGCGCGGGGCAGCAGCTCCGACCCGCTTTGCTCCATGGGGCGGCTCAGAGCGGTCCGGCTCAGCTCAGCCCGGCTCGGCTCGGTGCGGGAACGCGGCACCTGCGGCGGCGCGGAGCATCCCTCGCCCCCCCCGCCCCCGCAGCGGCCAATCCGCGCCGGCGGAACCTNTCCAGGAGGGACAGAGGTGCTCCGCTCCGCTGCCTCGGGCATCACCTTGCGCCTGCCCCTCAGCCCGTCCCCGCCGCGCCGCGCAGCCCTCGCCGTTCTTCCTCCAGCCTGGCAGCCCTGCCAGCTTTGTGGTTGACACCCAAGACGGGTTCGGTTCGCCTCAGCTGCGGTCCGCACTGGAGTATGAAATCATTTTTCCAGTCCTGGAAAACTGGTCGCTAGGCTGGCAGCAGCATCTCTTGTTGCATCTCCATGTGAGTTCTCACCCAGCTTTGCTGGGAATGGCTAGCATTGCCCCTTGAGCCACGGGTGTATTGGGGATGTATAAACACGGAGGGCCTTTGCTGGACCTTCCACCTGCTGCCGTCAGGGGATGGTAAAAGCAGAGCAGAAATGCCTGCTGGTGCAGCAGGGCAAGGATGCTGCTGCCAGTGCAGCTCAGGCAGTCCTTCACCTCTTGCACAGAAGTGCAGGACTGGAAGAAGTTCAGAAGAGAGTCATACAGAAAAATTGAAGGGAAGAGAAAAAATCCATTACAAAAAGCAACAGCTGACCATTTAGATCCTGAACCCAGCCTCCTAATGCTTAACAGTTGTAATAAACATGAGGGTGAGTGAAAATCTCTTCAAAGCAATGGTACACAAATATGTAGAAGAGCAATGAAGTGTACACAACAGGGCTTCTGCAGGATATGGGTAAAATACAGAAGCAGGAGGGGGCAACAAGCTGAGCACAAGACACTGTAGTGCAAGATCCCAGTTCGGGTTGCAAGGTCTGCAAGGCTCCTACTGGCCTCCTGCAGCTGGTGCAATATGGTCCTGGGCACGAGCAGGGCTGTGGGAGGAGGAAGCACACGATGAATGGCCAGACAAATGCCCCTGCCCACTCCTTATTTCTTTAGCTCCTTGAACTGCAATACAAAATTACTTCTGTACTTCACCTCTGCAGACAGAGGTGCTCCTGCAGTGTTTGCTTCCAAGCAGTCAAGTGCACGCAAGAAAGTGTTTCTACCCGTTGGAGCTCAGTGTCACAGGACACTGCAAACCCCAGGAGCTCACTAGGGCAAGGAAGGATGGGATGCCTCCAAGCTTGTTTAGGGGTAAATCAATGAAAACCCATGTGTGTGTGTGCGTGGCACAAAAGCACACAGTGTGTATGTGCTTTCAGAGAGCTTTACACTTCAGGTTTTAAGGAATTAAGATCATCTCCACATCTTCTACTGCTCCTTGTGCCATCTCCCAGAGCACATGGTGCTGGCCTTGCAGGAGGATGCTGGGCTGGCAAGCCCTGTGCTCTGGGAGATGCTGCACCTCCTGACAGTCTGTGTGGACCAGGGGAGTGGGACGCGTTACCTATGTGGAGAGAGCATCCTGCAGCCGGGAGGGCAGAGGTGGGAACAACAGGAAGGACTGGGGCCGGATTGAAACTGAGATAGGGAATTGCTGCACCAAAGCAGAGCAAAAAGCCTTTTAGAAATAGGCAGGTGGTCAGTGTCTCCCATGTGAGAGCAAAAGGACGGGAATTCCATCCTGGCTACCCACCATCTCCCACCCTGCGGCACCTCTGAGATCTGAGTCACTTCACCAATGAGAGGTACCAGCAGCATAGCCATAACTAATTACTGCTCCATCCCAGCTGCAAACCTCCTTCCCTTCACAGTTCCCACCCTGGGATGGCATTGATAGGTTGCAGGGATCATACAGTGGCCACCCAGTGAGGCCCCCTCTGCTACCATGAGCCTTCTTCAAAGCTGTCTTTGGGGTAAGGTCAGTCAGGAGACCCATGTCTGGATGAGGCTGACTTGGGTGGGAGGAAAGCACAGGGAAAGGAACAGGCAGAGTGTGTAACCACAACTGCTCACACCTGCCCTGCCCCAGACATGTCTCCTTTCACTCTGTCCTGTGGTGGATCAGGCAAGGACATGGCCATTCACTCAGGGGGAAGTGCAAAAGCAAAGGACAAGAGCAGTTAGGGGAAAACGCTTTAATAACAAGCTAGGTGAACAATAAAGAGAAGCATTGGATTTTTTTTCCCTCCCAATTTTTTTTTGTGTGTATCCTCCACAACAAAAGTATCGGGTCCTCTCCATGCTTGGCCTCCGGCAGCCCCGCTGAGGGGACTGCCATGGGCACCCTCACATGGGAAACAGCCCTGGGGTGCCAGTATCACTGCCTCCACCCCACTCCACTTGCCAGCTTGGAAACTCATGGAGAGCTCCATGATCTAAAACATTCTGCTGCTTTCCCCTGCTCTTCCATCTGTTAGTGCCTCATTGCTACCTGCAAACAGAGGGGCCTTGAGCCTCAGCTGCTGCAGCTCTGACAGAGCCCTTCCCTGCCTCTTGCACGTCCCCTCCCAAAAACCCACGTCCCATTTTAGCTGCCACGAGAATGGTTTAATTCTTATCCCTTTGTAATGAACTGCATGTGCTGCCTGCTAGCCTCGATTTAAAGGAAAAAAATAATCCCTGGTTGCTGCCACCTGCTTGCAACATTCCCTAACGCTGCACAGGGTTGGGAACACCTTATCAAGCTCAAGAGGAGGCCAGGGTTGGCTGGCCAGGGGCATCTGCATCCTGTACTTCTCCAGCTTGATTTAGTGAGTAGTGGCATTTTGGCTACTGGGAGTGGCTCTTCCAGAGACCAAGAGGTGTGCCACCTACACTGGGGTGCCCAGGTGTGGGTCTGGCAGGGCAGGCACAGTGCCCAGCACAGTCAGGCTTCTGTGGGCATCTCACTGCAGTGATATGGGCATTGAGCAGAGCTAAAGGAGCTGGGAGCTGATTTCCAGGCAGGTGCCTTCACGGAGGGAAGTGATTCGAGGAAACCAAGAGCTCTCTCATCCTCTACCCTCTTCCTACCAGAACTCTCCCCGTCTTATTTAAATTCAGCTATGGCAGATGCTCTTTTTACAGGAGCTAATTTCGGCAAAGTGTCAAGAAATCCCTGGAGATGATGCTATTTACAAGGCACGAGGGCGGCACGGAGCTAGGTTTTATCTGGTGTCGCCGGCATTTCAGCCCCTGTTGTCGCTTCCTTCTTCTCGCATGAAGTCCTGCGGGAAGAGGAAGGCAAGTGTGAGGGACCAGGAGCTGGGGGTTTGTTGCACCTACAGCCTTTCTAGGAGCAGAAGGTGGGGCAGGCTGAAGGCAGCCAGCTCCTTGCAGAAACAACAGTCACACGAGCGCTGTCACGCTGCTCCCTGACTTTCGCCCAAGAGAGGTTGGGTCCTGCCAGGGGAACCAAAGCCACGCGTTAGCTCTGAGCCTGGGTGCAGATAGGGAATCTTTATAATGCTGGGGCGAGGGGGGAAAGTGGAGGACAGTTTTGCATGGGGAAGGTATGTTTTTCAACCACAAGCACCTGCAAAAAGCTACCCAAGCACAGGGAGGCACCAGGATCTGCAGCTACCCAGCTGAGAACAGGGGGCAGGGAGCAGCGGGAGGGAAATGTATCTGGGAGGGAAGGCAGTGGGGAGGTGAGCGGCAAAGAGAGGAACCAGCTGAACTTGGCTCAGTCTGTCAGTCAGTTCCTTAGTACTACCACAGACCTCATCCTGCAGGGATTTGCAATTTGCTGTGTCTGGGGCTTGTCAAATGGAACTTGGAAGAGCCGCTCTGTAGAGGCTGCACAGCTCCTGAGCAAACAGGCTGGAGGTCCTAGTGAGCATTGGAGGCTTTGCACAGTCACAGGTGAGTGGAAAGGGGCAGGTTAAAAAACATCTCACCCTGTGACTGTTCCTTCCTGCCACCAGCAGCGATTCATGCTGAGAAATGTGCAGCTGGGATAATAATAACCAAGCATTTTCAAGGGACCAATCTCTCTCAGCACTTTCAGGGCACATGCCCAACAAATTATTCTCCTCCAGGTCAAACCCACTTTCATTCTATTAATGATCCCAGATATATTGCCCAGTTCCCATATCCTCCCTTGCGGCAGGATGGCACGAGGGTCTTCAATAAACACCATCGGCTGGTGTCTGCATTTGACATCATGGCCAACTAAATGTCTTCCGTGGCTGTGCTGGTAGGTTAGAGGGGTGATGGAGACCTGAAGCAGATCCCTCCAGCAGAGCCCAGACTCCCTCCCTGCAAAGGAGAGCCTGGAGACTGTTTAATAGCAATCAACTGCAGCAGAACCCCTGATAACCTCACAGTGCCCACAGCTGCTCTCCCCATCACCTGGCAGAGATTGCTCCTGCCTTGTTCTGGAACATGGGCTGTCTGTGGGCTGCCTCTGTGCACCTCCCCCTGTGCAAGGGGGGAGCCTTGCTGCTGCTTGGGCTCAGCAATTACAGCACTGATGTGTCTTGTGGTCTGCGAGTGCCCACTCCTCATGTGTGCCTCACTTCCTTTAGACTGAAGCACATCTCCAGCCTGATGGAGCACAGGAAAGGTTTGACAATGTGACCAGGGCACAACTTCACCACTCCAGGCCAGAGTCAGAGCATTCAAATCTCAGGTCTTTAAGAGAACCAGTTGCTGGTTTTTTTGTCCTGTACATTGATCTCCTGTTAGTTGTGCCTAGTGTGACCCCACCAGACATCCTGTTTCCCTTGTCCCAAGCTGTCCCTGGGTGTGCTTACACACACGTAGACCTAGTGGGAGCCAAGCACACCCCACTTGGGCTGTACAAGGCTGTCAGAGATCTCCTGGCTGGCCCTACATAAATCGATGTGACCTTGGGGTCACAAAGCCCCACAGGCTGACTCTCAGGGGCTCCTCACCAGGAGCCATCCCTGCAGGAACCAGTACCATCCTCGGAGTGGGTCAACATGTGGCTCTGAAAGGCAAGGGCTCAGCACCACCCTGCCTAGACCTGGGGATGTCCTGGGCAAAACAGACCTCCTCAGGGGGCCCTTTCCCCACACTCAGGGCCCAGAAAGGGCTACCCCTTCCTCGATTATTCCCATCTGCATGGGGGATGAGAAGGGAAGCTCTTTTGCCTGGCCAGACCTGCTCCAGTCTGCCCTTTCCATTCGGAGCAAAGCCCATTCAGCAGCTCGCACCACCCGCAGCCATGGGTGCCTCATCCGCGCAGTGCTGCCCCAGAACACACTTTCTGGCACGGAAGCCCACCCAACCGCGGGGAGCAAAACGAACGCTGGTGTCCCTGGGAGCCCCGGGCACCCGCGGTGAAGGGGAGATGGGTCTGGGCGGCCCGGCCCTGCCCCTTTAAGGGAGAAAGCGCTGCTCGGAAATTTGTGAATGGCTGGCCCCGCCCCCGCCCCGCCCGACCAATCAGCGCGCGCGCCGCGGGGCCGCAGCCGGAGCACGGGTCTCTCTTAAAGGCGCACCGTCCCCAGCCGCCCGCCCCCGCCAAGGCACAAGGCAGCACCGCTTCGGAAGCTGCGAGGTGACCTTCAAAGCGGCTCCCAGCCGCCGGGTGAGGAGAAGTTCCTGAGGCAGGCACACCCGTGCTTTTCACACTAGCAACACAAGGCCTGGAGGATGGATGATGATGGATGAGGTGCTATTTCCCTTACCCTGGCTTCAGGGCTTGGCTTGGACATGGGATGGTCAGGTCCCAGGGACTGGACATCCACGCTGGTCAGAGCACACAGCTGGGCTGAGTTTCCCCCAGAGGCCATGAGCTGCCAAGCCGTGGTGCAGGGAGAGCAGGCAGCTGGGAGAGTGGTTTCATCACCCTGCTCTTGTTTTGGAACAGATCAGGAATGTGGGAGCGCTCCCACAGCCACAGAACCCCAAAGCTTACGAAACCTCCTTGCAAAAACACCCTGTGAGATTCAGCTGTGCAAAATCTACCACTGCACAGAGGGGAAATAGCTGTGCGGCACCTGCCAAGGGAGAGGGAATGAACAGCGCAGCAACAGGACTGCAACACACACGTGAAGCAGCGGGCAGAGCTTGCCTCTGGCTTCAGCAATAAACCCAGCTCCAGGTCCAGCCTGGTCTCCCCTTGCACTGCAGTGCAATGCCCCCTCCTTACTCTGCCTCAGCTCCTCTTGCAGTCTGCTGTAGTCCAGGCTGTGAAATGGTTGAATCTAAAAATACCCTTTGAAAGGGGGGGAACAGCCTGGCAGGACATTGCCATGTTTCCTGGACACGTGCAGGTGGGAAGCTGGTTGTGAGGCTGGGCAAGCAATGTCAGCCAGGCAGGATGGTCTCTGTGCCAGGGCTTTGGGCACAGGCCCTGGTGTGCCTGAGCAGCGCCAGCCCCAAGAGCTATCCAGGCCACAGACTGCAGGAGGCCTTTGCCTGAGGCTGAATACTTGGAATAATTTTTAGGTGCAATGCCAGCGTGACTCCTGAAAGGTGCTTTGTACCTGCAGGCTGCAGGGCTCAGGCAGGTGCTGCCCTGGGGCAAACCCTCTCTTCCTGCAACAGGGCATGAGATTGGCTCCAAATGCTGGCACTGATGCAGCCATGCACAGCCTAAATCCCCAGAGCAGGCAGGATAAAGCCAGAGGAGCCAGCACACAGCACAGCACCTTTCCAAGGACTCACCCTTGGATTCACAAGAGGGATGATTTCTAAACCCATGCTCAGTTACCATCCTCCCCCTGCACTTCCCCCAGCTCCTACCAATGTCGAGGATAATGCATCTCTCAGCGTAGCTTGATACTGATCCTCCAAATCCTAAAGACTATAAACCTTCATGAGCAGTTATCGTGGCTGCTCTATTTATAACAGTGCTAGTACTGCCTCTGCCACCAGAATCCTGATCTCTGTCCAGCCTCATGCCATTAAGATGCAGTGACATTCCCGCAGCTCCAGCACTCCAGATAGAAAGCAGCTGGCCTGCCAGGCTCTGCCTTCAAGCTTGGTTTGTTTCTTTAAAAATGGTGAGGAAACCCTGTTTGTTTTGCAGAAATGCACCCGGGAGAATTGTCCCCACTCTTCTGAGGTGCTGGGGTGGCTAAAAGGGGTATGGAGGCTCCGCACTTGAGAGGCCCTGGTGGGTTTGTGCTGCAGGAGTTGGGCTCCAGGACTTCACTTTGGTTGCAGCAGGAATATGGTCAGTCACCTGACAAGGCAAAGCAGGAAAGGAGGAACCTGAGGGGTGCTGTGCAGACCCTGCACCGGCTCATCTTGGAAACTTGGTAAACAAAGCAGACCCAGCAGGGAGAGTGCAGTGGCTCATGGAGCTCCTGGCCAAGGCATTGATGGGGCTGGCCTCTGATCAGTCCACATCCTGCTGGAGATGCCTGTGAATGATCTTGGCTCTTGTTTTTAGAGCTACGCATGAAACCCATCCGTGTGAATCTCACCATGAAAGTTGCTCCTGCAGCTGTGCTGTGCTCCATGGGGATGGGCAGGCACAGACACCAGATGAAGGCAAACAGAGCTGAAGCATTAATCTGGAGAGAGGATGGATGGATTCCAGTTTGTCTGGATGACTCTGGAGCATAGCTGTCTGTGGCTTCCCAGAGCCTCTTCCTCACTGTTCCCTTTCTGCCACTGCATGGGGAGTGCTGCATGCACTCACACCATCAAAATAACTTCAAAACAGGGACAATGACTTGGATGAATGGAGAGACCAACAGTCCCGTGTCCAGCAAGGCTTTCCTATGCAGCCAGAAACACCTTTGTGTCTGCCAAGGATCTTCCTTTTGCTGCTGGTTTTAGACAAAAAGCCCCCAAGTAGAGTAGCAATAGGTGCCCATGCATGAGATTTTGGTTTGATAGCCTGGTGGCTCTACTGACTTCTTCATTCTGTGTGTGCCACTGCAGACAGAGACCCTCTTGAGTTCAGTACTTTAGAGCCTGTGTCTACAATATTAAGACACAAAATTGCTGGAGAGCATCTGAATGCCCTGGAGCGACCTCCAGGCACAAAGTGGCTCAAGTGACTCTGGGGCAGCAGCCAGGGCCTCTGGGCTGGAGGTTGCTGCTTTTCTTCTTTGCTTCTCCTAAAATAAACATGCTCTCAAACTTGCATGGGGATGCAATGGGGAGGGGAGAGTTTCCCCGGGAGCTGGTTGCTTCTGTGCTCCCATTGCTTGAGCATTAGCTACTTCCCAAGATTTTGGGGCTGCAGAGCTGATGCTGCTGGGCTCAGGTTGAGACAAACCAGTGGTCAATCTGGCCTGCATTAAGGGCTTCAGCTGCCTGCCCAGTCAGCCCACAGAGAGGACACGGGGTGGTGAGGACAGCAGGGCACATGCAACCAAGCAACCTGAGGGGAGTGCTTCTTAGTGGGGCTGCATTCAGTGTCAGATATTCACCACAACAGGGATCTGCTTAATTTCCCTGATGCTCCATGCACTAGCAAACAGCTCCTTGGTGCTCCCTCTCTCACACACCTAGCAGAGAAAATGGAGAGTGGTGGGGCTGCAGCCGAGGCAGGGGAGTGGGGAGCTCACAGCTCGGGCATCTCTGCAGCTGCAGCATCTGCCGCACACCGAGCTCATCCTGACCCGCTGCTCCTGCCAGGCAAAGGTGCAGAGCACGGGAACACCCTTCTCTTTGGCCAAAGGCATATTGGGAAAGAGGAAAAAGCACTCTAGAGGACGATGGAAGCAGACAGCCGGTTGCCACGCCGGCGGCACAGATTGCCTTTCTCTGCCAGATTCCCCAGAGAGCTCCACGGACCTGTTCGGCTCTTGAGCTGTGGGTTATAGGGCAGACTGATGCCTCTTCCTCAGCAGCAGGCGCAGCAGGGAGGGCTCCTAACACCCTGGCCAGGGCATTTCTTCCAGGGCTGTGTCCTCCCTGGGACACAGAGTCGAGTGGGACATGTTTGGTCTCGGCCCAACAGGGCTAAAACACAGACTGCACCTCTCACGCTGCGGGTTTGCTCACAGCAGCCCCACACACCCTCAGCCTGTGGGAGCAGCAGCGGCCCCTGCCAGCAAGGTTTCCTGTTCACCAGTGATCTCAGAGCACACACACGCTGTCAGTCCTCTGAAGCAGTCTGGCTCATGCTCTCCATCACATTGACCTGTTGTTGCTCAGTGTCAGCTGTAGGGCTGAGCAAGGACAGAGCTCCGGCGTTGGTGTCGGGCAGGAAGGCAACAAACCCTTCGGCAGGTGGGAGGGGATGCACGGGCAGGCGAAGGCGGGAGGGGCGGCACCGCACTGGCGCGATGACAGGGACGAAGTCAGAGTGGCTGCAGAGCCGTGCTGGGAAGCAGGAGAGGGTGGCAGGGAAGAAGAGCGGCGCTTCCTCGCAGGCGCACAGCTCTACTCATCAGCGGCATTGTTCCCCTTGCATTTATCTTTCCAGCTGGCTGCTCTCTGCACAGAGAGCTGGCTGCTCTCTGCTGGCTGCTCTGCTCTCTCCGAGAGCTGCAGCCTGGCCAGCCTGTGAGCACGGCAGAGTGGCATCGGCCCCAGGAGCATCCTCCTGAGTCTTCCCGCTGGAGACACACATAAGCCCCGAGCAGCCCTGCTAAGGCAACCACGGGGCTCCGGGAAAGGTTGAAATGAAGGATTCATCAAATAAAACCCCACAAGCCCCAGAGCTCAGGCAGGATTGTGCCTCTGTGCGCCCCAACAGGGCGTTTTAGCTGGCAAAGTCCCTCTGCTCCTGTCCTGTTGAGGGCTAAACATCCCCTTTCCCTTGGAGGGATGGTGTCAGCCCACTAAGCCTCGACAGGAAGCACATGTAGTTGCTGTATTTACCGGCACCACTTCCTTTGTAGCAGCCATTTGCACACTGCAGGGCTACTCAGAGCACATCCATATCCTCGCCAGCAGGCAGAAATTTCCTGTTCCTGGAAGCATTTGTGCGGAGAGCCAATTTATTTGTCATGCATCTTCCTGGCTAAAGCAGGTTAAGGTGGCTTTTGCTCTGCTAACACTGCTGGGGAGACCTGAGGGCAGGGGAGAGGAAAAAGCCAGGACAGCATAAAACTTATTTACATCAACGGATGAAATAAGAGCATTGCACTTACTTCAGGCAGGACAAGCCAGTTCATCATCTTGCCTTTTATCAGTGGCAGGGTGTCCACTAGAGTTCTTGTTCCCGGGCTGATAGCACCAGGGAGGCAGCTGCTCTGCCCTGCAGCTGGTGCTCCCCTGCCCTAGCATTAAATATTGCCTATTATCAAAGCTTCTCTGGTTCTTCCAAGTGCCATTTGCCTTATCTCAAGTGTTTTTCTGAAACCCACTTTGGAAATGCTAGTGGCAAAAAGCAAGCACTGAAGGCTGGAAAGCAACAAGTCCCCGTGGAGCTGGACAGGAGCTGGGTGTGTAGGTGTTATCCAGCCCTGACACTGTCCTGCATGCTGGGGCTGTTGAGAACCCACACAGGAGGTGATGCTGGCAGGAGCTGAGGTGTCCTCAGTGCCTTCATGCAGGAGTGAGGGATGAGAAACAGGGCCCATGCTGTGCTGGATCAGCACAGCCTGACCCCAGGCATGGCTCCTCCCATGGCATGGTCCAACCTGCTGACATGGGGGACTGCTGGAAATGCTTCCCCTTCACCAGGGCAAGGCCTGTGTTCAGCAATGAAGACGACATCTTGAGGAAAGACTCACCACCGTGTTAAAGGACCCCATATTCCAGCCCAGGGGTTGCTGCAGAGGAGCAGTGCTTGTGCCTGCAGCTCTCCAGCACTGCTTAGTTCCAGTATTCAGGAAAGCTTCTGAGTCTCCACAGAAAGTGAGTTTCAGGCAGGACTACAGGCATGGCGAAGCCTGGCACTGAACACTACCATCCTGGCAGCTTTTCACCTCCAGGTCCCTACTCTGCCTGCCGCCACGCTGTGAAGTGACCATCCTCTGGGATGAAAAAGGCTGCAGATGAGAGCCCTGCAAGAGCACAGCCCTCCCAGAACCCCATGGAGCCCACCCAGGTTCCCTCTGCTTCCTCCCTCTCAGGACAGTAACCCCTTGCTCGGGGCTGGCAGCTGCATTCCCTGCAAATGGGTGACCCCGAAAGCGCCAGCGCCTGGCACCGAGGACCGGCCCCATACTGACACAGGCTGGGAAAGAAGGAGGCTGAAAATAAAAAAAAAATCTTCAGAAAAGAATGACAGGAATTATTTCAGGTCTGGAACAACCTGCCTCACAGTCAGCGAGTGAAGAAGCCAATCTGTTTAGTTTATCTAAGGGAAAGTTAAGAGGGAACTTAGACGCATCTATAAATACCTACATGTTGGGAACATTTCTGATTGCCAAGGTCCTTTATCCTAGCAAACAAAGGCAGCAAAATTTCCTGGCGCTGGGAGCTAAGGCAAGAGAAATCCAGGCTAACAGTAAAGAACAGATTTTTAATGTGAAGGATAAATAACCATCAGGCCAGCCAGGCCAGGGACAGAGACAATTCCCCATTGCACAAAGCCTTAAAATTCAACCTAGAGGTGTCTGCTGCTAATGCAGACATTGCAACTCAGCCAAACATTTGGGGCTAGATGCAAGAGCATTCCACGGCCTGGGAAAATTAGGAAGAAGATCCCTTAAAATCTGACTGTTTCCAACTGCTCAGGCTCTCACCCCTCATGGGTTTCACCCTGTGACTCCCCTGTGGTGGTGGTTCCCACCCACTGGCAAATGGAAACCAGCAGCCAAGCTCAACCGCGTGTCATGTTCAGAAAACCACTGTCCCACCCTTCCAAAACTGGTAAAGATGTGGTGAGTGTTTGAAAATGTAGAGAGAAGCAAGAGGAAAAGGAGATATTAAACAGTAAGGGGAAAAAAATGGGGTGTTACCCATTTTATTGCAGTTCAGAATAAGAAGGAAAAACATTTGAAAAAAGGACAGAAAGGAGGCAGTGCAATTTCTGTATTTAAAATACTTTGGAAGAAGACTTAGACATAGCAAACAAACATTATTTCAAACTATGCCAAGGAAAACAACAGTTTCATATATTTTAAATCTGTGGTGAGCTTCATTCATCCTGGCCACTTCATCCCTCCCAGAAGCGCATTTTGCCCTTCACTCATCCCTAAAACTCCCCTCAAATGTGTAGCCCAAAGGATGCACTCGCACCAGGAGGGAGCTGAGATTTACGATGCACATCCAAATAAATGGTGTTTCCAAGTAAACAAGACAGCAGAGAAAAGCTCCCGGTAAGCTGAGGAACGGACCTGCCATTTAAGAGCTCAGAGAAAAAAAATAGGGAAATCTGCAACGTGGGAGCGTGCCAGCGCCGGGGGGGGAGAGGGACAGGGCTGGGAGGATTTCCAGCTCCACGCAGCCTCTTTATTCCTGCGCCATATCCACTTGCCCTCCGAGCCCTGAGGGCTGACACTGGGCCGTGGTAAATAACAATGCAAGGGGATGATGTTGGGGTCGTCCAGCCCCTGGCACAGGTGACTGCTCGATTTTTTTAGTGTGAGCATCACCAGAGCAGCCATGAAGAGCTGCCAGCCCCAGGGGAGGGAAGCACCTCCACAGCACCATCCCTGCGGTGCTCCGAGCACGTGGCCCTGGGGCTGCCCCTCAGTGCCAGCCGCTGGCAGGGTGGGATGTGGCGTGGGGCCCACGGAGGCTCACCTGGGGCAGGGTGCTGTGAGAGCTGAGCACCAGGCTGCAGACACTGGCTGGTGCCTCTGTCCTCCGTGCTGTCACCCTCACCAGCCGTGGCGGCGTCCCCGGCGCACTGTCCCCGGTCCCCGTGGGAAGCCTCCGCTCATGGTCCCAGGAGGAATCCTGAAACGAGACAGGGGGTACATGGGGGTAGGGCAGGCCGGCTGCCTTCAGGCCCCCCACTGCTTCTGGAAGGGCCAAAAGGAGCTTTCCCCCATGCAAGGGGCTTCTAGTGAGCATCCCAGCGCTGGTGTCAGCTGGCCTGGCCCCGGCGCCAGGGGCAGTGGGGTCACTGCAGGCTTTCTTTCTGGCTGTCCCGCTTCATGTTTCAGCAACACAAGATGCCTCAAACACATTTTTTGGAGAAAGGAGGAGGGATTTGATAGTGTCAATGGCTTGGGCTGTGTTCAGTGCAAGGAAGCCCCAAGACTGGCTGCTTTGCTCGTCCCCACTGCAGATAGGGCATTGTGGGAGGAGCAGGGGCACCCCTCACACCAGCTGTGCCAGGCCCACGGCTGCTTCCCTGGTTGTTTCCACACTGATTTTCAAAATTCTTTATTGACTGTCACATCTCCTTTGGGACTCATAAAGTCACCTGGCTGCAGGCACTGGTGGCTGTTGCCACCACAGGTGGATGGATCGAGGCTACAGGAGACCCAAAAAATCCAAAGCAGGTATACCATCACTAAAAATTCATCCATAAACACATACTAGATTTGCAGGTTTGCCTTTAACTAGAGGGACTGGCAGTGTGAAGGGGGTCAAGAAAAAATGGGACTAAAATGGTTCCTGAGTCAGAGGGACACAGATATCTCCTGCACTGATTGTGGGCAGTTTTGTTCCCCCTATTCTTGATCCCCAAACTCCTTTAAAGCGTTCTTCCTTAGATAATATCATTCAATTCCATCTTCCTTGTGTGACACTCAAATTTGGTGTGCCCCCAGGTAAATGATGGAAAGCCAGTTCAGTCTCTGAGGCAGAAAATGGTGTTTATCTGATAGGATTATTTCCCTGAATTTTTGCATTTCTGCAGAAACATTCCTGTATCCCCAGATCAGGGGGATCCCACAGCATCCCTTGGCAGGGCACGAGGCAGTGAGAGGGAGATGGGAAGACGGCCTGCAAAGACACGAGGCAATTTTATTTACCTTGGTGTCTTTGAGATAAGTGAGACCCTACTGCTCAATCCCTCCCTCCCCACCTGGTGCTCTATCTTTCAAAAGCCTCTAACCAGAACAGCCTTTAGAAGGCTGTTGAAAATTAAAGAGAATGCAAATAAGAGAGACAGAAGTTATCTGAGAGCTGGGAAAAAATCCTGAAAAGGCAATCTTAAAGGACTCAACCTACTTCACTTATCAAAAGCAGCCTGCGAGGTGGCTGGATCAGAGAGCTGAAAAGCCTCCACGGGAGACAGCGTCAGACAGGAGCAACTAATCCAGCTGCAGCAGCAGAGCAGGAACCAGAGCTGGAACTGGAGCTGTTCACGTTAGGAGTAATTCAATTAACACTTGTGAACCAGAAAAGTTGCCTCATTAATGAGACAAGCTGTGACAGAGAAGGTGTGGAAACAGTCTGGATGTGAGCTGGGCAGGCTGTGAGCTGAGCCTCCTAGGCTCCTTGCCTCCCTCTCAGTGCAGGAGTGTGCAGAGTCTGACCCCGCAGCATCATGAGTGTGGCTCTTACCTCAGGCAGGTTTTGGGGCTCTCCAGGGGTCACCGCAGAGCTGGGCTCGCTGGCCCCATGCTGCTGCCTGGCTGTGCCATGATGTGCATCCAGGCTTGGAGATTGTAGGGGTGCAGAGCGCAGTGTGAAATCATAGAATTCATGGATATCTGCAAAACAGCACGAGAAACATCCACAGGACCTGGGAGGCAGCCTGAGGCCAGCTCCTGTGTGTGGTGCAGCACCTGTGCCCTCCCACTCTGCCTCCAGAGCACCACAGGGCTGAGCTCCCTGTGAGAGGCTGGCACCCTGGGAGAAGGCTCTGCTGGCTGCCCGCACTTGCTGCATTGCCCACCACACCCCCTCTGAAGGCAAGAGGTGTAGAGAGGTGCCTGGCTCAGTGGGCAGTGCCCCATGGCTCTGGAAGGCATAGGCATATCCAAGGAGCAATACGTGGCCAGTCCACAGTGTCTAAGAGCAAACCATGCTCAGCAACACCAATCCGAAACTCACCCCATCCTGCTCGCCAGGCTGTGCCAGCCCCAGGCATGGTCCCAGGACCCTTCTGCTCCAAAAAACCTCCTGCACCAGGCAGCCCCTGCCTGCCTCTCTGCCCTAACACGGATGGGCATTTCCCTCCCCATCACTGCTCCCCAGCATCCCTGGCTTGTGGAAGGGCTCCTCTCCCAGGAGTACAGGCAGAGGGCACAGGGCACTAGGAGAGCAGGCTCAAAGTGTACAAGCTCTAAAGAGCTGATGATTACAGCTGTGTTATCTCCAACTCCTTCCCTGATAAATTCTGTCTTCCATCCTGGCATGATTTACCTGTGCACTGCCACAAGCAGATGACAGGTATCCTCATTCTGGGCTCCAAGGACCCAAGTCTGCTGCTGTAAACCATAGTGGCTCCAGAGGGGCTGTGGGAGCCCAGACCCGCGCCAGGAGGATTTTACCCTCTCCTGGTCACACACAGAGGATTCCAGAGAGCAGCAGGGATGCAGTGGGCTTTGCTCCTCCCTAAGGAAGCCCCCACTGCTGCGCACTCAGGCAGCTGCTGGCCCCTGGCAGCCCCCAGTTCATCTCCAGGGCCAGCACCTCCATGGGAGCAACAAAACTCAATATATTCACCTCAGAAGTGTTTAATTTTGGAAAGGGAACTATATCAAAAGTGAGAAACTTTCATATGAAGAAACTGAAAGGGGTAACAAAAATTTGTGGGAGGCTCTGAGCCTATTTAGAGAGACCCACTGGGACATCAGAGCAGACATGCAGTGCCTGGCTGAAGGATACTGTAAAGGCAAAAGGGAGGAAAGCAAGGCTCGACCTCAGGGGAAGGGAGGTTATTGAAAGCGAGAAGACATTCATCTAAACAGCTGAAGCTGCATCTAAATGAGAAAACCAGAAAGGATGGTAAATGCTGCCAGGTTAGAGGTAAAGCTCCAAAAGGTCGGCCAAAAGAGTTTGGTAAACGCCTTGCAAAAGCCATAAAAAAGTAATAAATCCCTTCAAGCACCTGGGAAACAGGAAACCTGGCAGAGTCAGCAGGGCCAGAAAGTCACGGCAGCATAAACAAGCACTTGGAGCAGGAAAAGCCACAGCAGGAACCTGAGTTCATTTTCTGTACCTGCGTCTGCTGTGGAGGAAGCCAGAGAGCTCCTCTTCTGCGAGTGACCCGAAGGGCAAGCAGTGGGGCCCAGCCTGGGGGGACGTGGCCATTCCCATGGCACTCCCTGGCAGCCCATGGATGAAGCGGCTGCACCAGCCCTCCAGTCTGTGGTTTCTCACCTGCAGCTATGCCACACCAAGGCACCACGGGGTATTGAATGCCCACATTATACAGATTTCCAGAGGAAATCTGGTGAGCATTTGGCAGCGTGAGGAGTGACACACTGACCACTGCCTGAGGCTATTTCCCAGGTGTAGCAGGATGCTCTGCCTAAGCGTGGATACGGCAGCTCAAAATTTGTCTTACAATTTATCAGTGAAGGCCTGAGAAGGAAGGTCTGCTGACCAATGATAAGATTGAGCGAGGAGGCTCTGCTGTTCTTAGTGCTGAGGAATGCCGAGACCAGCTTGATCAAACTCTCAAACCCCACCACAAGGACATGCAAGGCAAGTGCTTCCTGACTGAAGTTCAGAGCAGCAAAAATGTGCAGGCTCTGATATGGAAGCGAGAGTCAGGAGTGGTGAGAAGAAACTAAAGAGCTGCTCACACCTTTTTCATCACAAAGCATATTTTGCTGGTTAAACCTAATAACACATAATCTGAAAAATGCAAATGACTGACAGCAATCACTTCATACTATAAAAAGCCAGTCCTACTTTTGCACAGTGAGGACTTCTATCATACTGTGAAGGTCTGTGAGGATCCTTCCCTTGAGTGGGGACACCCTTCAAGGTTACTCCTCGAGGCTGAGTGAAAGAGATTTGCCCACGGTCATTGGTATGGGTGAATAACACCAATCTCTACTTAGTAATTTTTTATCTAGCTTTAATAGGATTGCTCCAATATTGCTTCAAAAGCAGTGCACTACACTAGTAGTTATAGCTATCCATACTGTGTAGTAAATAATTCTGATTAAGCCCTTCTTTTTCTAATCATCATTATTGTAATCAACTTAAATAAATAATTTAATATATTTATATAAATGTATTAGGTTTGCCATCCTTAATCCTGTGGGACAAAGTTGTATAAAGGTTCAATTACACCTGTAAAATCTTCTAGACATAAACCAATGACAAAGTCTGGGGCTAAGACTGGCTCCAGCTGCACGCAGGCTCCTCTCTGAGGAGTTTAAAAAGCAAGGGAGTCCCTTCTGCTCCTCATGACTCAAAAGCAGGGCTTCTCTAATAAACTTTGCCTGAAGTTCCCACTCTGCTCATGACACCAGGGATGCTTTCACAAAGCAGGACTGCACTGCCAGACACAAGTGCCCATCCTCTCTCGCTGTGCTTAACCACATGCCCAAATCACCAGAGCAGCACATCCACGCTGCAGACGGGATGAGAGCAGCATCAACCCCCACCTCCCAGCTCCCTGGGGCTGCCTGGTCTGGTGACCTCCCAGCTGCAGGGAAAATGCTGCTATAAATCTCGGCTGCTGGCAGACCAGCTGGGTGCCCACGGGGAGCCCAGCTAGGCTCTGCTGTCCTGTGCCCCGGGAGACATGGGGCAGCTGGCAATCATGGGAGAAGTGGGAGTCCCCAGATCTACCCACTGCCCCTGGGGTACCCCTCCACAACCCCCCAGGTGCAGAGCACGCTGCTGGCAGCCCCTGAAGCCTTCCCAAATCAGACATGAGGTCACAGCAAGCCGTCATTGCACAGCCAGACAAACTGAACTTTGTTTTTGTGCTAAATCATCTCTCCCTCTGGTTATAAAAATAATAATTGCATAACAGGATAGCAGCGGCTCCTGGCTGCATGGATTGCGTTTGGAACACACAAAACTCTGCAAGAATGAAAACAGGATTTGAACAGCCCCGCTGTGGGGGGTGCAGTGCTGCTGGCATCCCCGTTCGTCACCCATCTGCTGCAGGAACACAGCCTGGGGCAGCCAAGCTGGCAAGGTGCCTGCAGAGCAGAAAACTTGTCCCCTGAAGCAACCACTCTCCACCTCCAAAACCCTCAGCCCAGTTTAGGTGCTTGCCAGAAGACGGAATTGTTACTGGCACCAGGGATTAGAGGAGTTTCAGGATTGGTGGGCAGGGTTCAGGCAGCACAGGACGTGGCCATGACAGAAGTGCATTTTAGAACACATGCATGTGGCATTAAAGATAATTTAAACATCTGCCAGTTTCCCTCATTTCTTACGAGCATCACAAGTTGCACACAAATCTGCCTCACCTGTGCTCTTTAAGAGCAGCACTACCTGAAAAGCATCTGTAAGAGGGTGTTGTGGTAGCAAAAGATGATGCTGCATGTTCTGCCTTACAGCCCAGTTTCTGTGTGATGACAGTGTAAATCCGTTCTGGATCTAACAAGGAAAAGTAACTCAAGATTTACAGACATTAGAATTTTTCCAACAATTTCCTCCTGGGGCTAATTTGTTAAATAAATGTCATTAAGTATTTTTATAGCACCAGCATCGGAGGGCTAATGCAGCATCCTTGTGCCAGCGCATGCACTTCCAGAAAACGACATCTCTTCCCCAGTGTGTGCTCTGGCACCGGCTGCATCACCACAGACTTGAAACCCCAGCCTCACACCAGCCCCTCAGCCATGGCCCCACTGCCGTGGGAAGGATTCACACCCATGGCTGCCACAGCAGATCTTTCAAGAAAGCTACAAGTTTCTGTTCTTGCTATGTGCAAATTTACAAGAGGAGGAGTCCTCAGGGATGAGAATCCTCCAGATTCCTCCAGTTTTCCACCCCGGCTCCTGCAGCCATCCAGGGAATCCACAACCACCATGCCCAGGAGTGCTGCTGGCAAGCTGAACTCCTGGCTGGAGTTTTGCACCCAGGGAAGCACTGCCTGCCCCTCCTGCCTTCACCACATCTCTGGGAGGAATCTCTTCTGGGGTAAAAGATGCTGCAGGGGAGGGTTGGGGGTCCAAGCAGTTGACAGAACCACACTGAGGTCTGCGCCAGCCACTGCTCAGGCACAGGAGATGAGCTGAATCCCAGAGGGCTTTTGGGAGGAGCACAGCCCCTTGGGCTGCTGGCAGCTGGGATGGCCAGACGTAGACAAACCCTGCCTGTCCACCCAGCTTCTCCCGCTGCAGAGGGCACAACGGCCCCTTTCAGCCCCGGCTCTGGGAAGGAAAGGTCAGGGAGCTGCTCTTGTGTACAAGCCCCATCCTCCTCTCCAGGAGAGCAGACCAAGCATCTCCCCGAGGGGCTCCCAGTAGCAAAGGGAAAGCAGGACCACTGTCACCCCAGTCCAGGCTCCTCGATCGCCCTTTTTGCTGGGCTGTTTCCCTGCAAGTCACGCACTTGGCTCCACAGCCTCAGACACGGGGAGAGAGGGGCCAGGAGAAGGGAGCCAGCACAGCCTGTTTTCCCTCTGAGCAGCCAAGGAATTTCTTTTGTGCGGAGCAGGGTTTGGCACATTCCAGTGCAGAGCAGCTCCCGCATCACTGTGCCGTGCCGAGCCAGCCGCGGCACCCGCCGGGACGGGAGCAGTCCTGGCAGAGTCAGTGTGCCCCAGGCATGGGCAGCTCCAGGGCCAGGGAGGTGGTCACAAGGATTTAAGGGGCTGTCCTGTGCTCTGGCAGAACACGGTGCATGTGCAGAGCAACACTGGGCACAACCGCAGTAACAGACACATCCAGCACCACACAGATGCATCCTGGACACAACAGAAACTTTATCTGAACAACCCAGCAGATCCTCCCCTGGAGATGGACAAACTGGGATTTCTGGAGTCCCCAAAACAGATTATTCTTGAAGAAAAATTATATGGAAAGTCATATCCCTGGCATTTTTCATATGGACCAAGTTGGCAAACTCCATGATGTTTTTCACTTCTGGTAGCTCTTCTATGGCCTAACGCATTTTGATGCTCAAACTCCAGCCAGCCAATGCATGCCTTAGGGAAGGATGACATGCAGGAGCAGACGACCTGAGGACAGGGATAGACCATGCTCACACATTCATCATCCCCAGGGGCTGAAAAAAAGCAGGGCCATGTTGCAGAAAGGCTGCAAGTGGAGGGTAAGGCCTCTCTGAACCAGAAGCATCTGGCATGGTATGGAGCAGTGAGACGGGAGCCTCTGCACTGAGAAGTGTATCTGTGGCTCTTCTGCAAATCCTCCTCCCTCACATAAACACTGAACCAGTGCTGTGACTCCGAGAAACTTCAGTCAGAAACACAGCAGCCCACTGGGAAAAGGAGGGGTGAAAAGCAAATAAAATAGAAACATCCTATCACCCCTCCAGAGCTGTCACTGTGCTCCCGTGGGTCTGGACCGTGGACACGAGGCAACCCAGCGTGTGCCGGCTCTGTGCGGTCACAGCAAGCACACAGCCATACACAATGTCCATGCTGGGACAGAGGAATTCACAAACCTACTCCAAGGGAAGGGGGGGTGGGGGCGGAAGTAATTAATGCAAATTCCTAGTTTAGGTAAACACATCTAGAGAAAGCTCGCTCTGGCACGGGGAATTAATATCCTGTTAAACCAGTTGAAAAGGTCACCAGCAATCAAGCGACACTCCCGACACTCCCTCGTGCCAGTGCTGACAGGGCACCAAGACAGAGGGTTGAGAGCAGGGAGCTGGGAGCTCTGTGCAGCATCTGCCTGCCAGTGTGCGGCTGCAGCCAGCTCGGCGCGCGTGCGGACGTGTTCTCTGCAGCTACACTCTCTCCACAACACTTCTGCACTAATATCAACAGCCCTGGGGCCTTGGGAAAGCTGCTCCACTGCCTTCACGCAGCCCAGGGAGGCCTGGCAGAGCACATGAAAGCAGCCAGGGGTGTTGGGTTCATGTCAGGTTTGCTGAGGCGATCACAGCCCTGCTTGGGTTCACTGCCTCCAGGGTGGGGCGAACCATGGGCTGGGGACCACTTAGAGAACGGGTTGTATAAATTAAGAAAGAAAGGAGATGTACACTGGTCCCTTCAGTGTGGGGGCTCACCTGCCCCGAGGAGGCCTCCCTAGCCACGTGTATCTGCTGCTGCTGGCACAGACATTCCAGCACAAGACCTTCAAAAGGACATGCTGGGACTGAAAGCCTCGAGGTGATGCTCCAACGGCAAGAAAGAAGAAAGGAAAGAATAAAATAGCTCAGGACGCACCACTCAATTTTATCTTCAATGGAAAACCTGAAGCACAGAGGAGCTGCTGGCAACTCACATCTCTGCAGGCACAGAAGTGGGTCTCTGGCTGCAGAGGTGCAAAGAAAAGGTGAGAGCTGCCAAGAGACAAGAGAGATGGTGAGAGGGAGCACCAGGGCTGTGACAGCCTTGGGTCAAAATGCACTGAGAATGAGCCACACACCACATGTGGAGCTCTGCACCCTGGGGCCCAGGACTCCCTCTAAGAGTGCAGAGCCTATGGGGTGCTTTCCCTTCCTTCCCACCAGGAAAACCCAGCTTCTCTCCCAGTAGACCCAGGACAAGAAACCACCAGGGCTGCATGCGCTTCCCGAGGCCCATAGCAAATAGAACTTAAGGAGAGGAGCTGAGTGGGAGCTCCTGCCCCTCTCCACACACTGCAGCTTCTGCAAACGGTTCTCTGAGATTACCTCTGAAATCAGTGCTCTGAGTGAACCCTCATAGCTAGGATCTGGTCTGATTTAGCAGGGAATGGAGTCGAGCAACTTCAGAGTCCAAACCCATTGAATTTTGTTTTTCTTAAAAAAACACTTTACAAAGAAAGGGCATTTTCAAATGCCCTTTTTCAGCAAGATAGCCCTGTGTCTTGCACAGAGAAGCTGCAAAGTCCAGCAAGACTCCAGCTGTATTTGTCTAAATCCACATAGAGAAATTTACACAGTGCTAAAAATGCCATTTTCTGGCGTCCAGCCCCAAGACGAACCTTGCTGTTAAGTCTATTTCTTGTGTGAAAAATGGAGGCGCTGGAACAGGGTGTTACTCACAAGTGCTCATGGGTTTAAGTGCAAGAAAGACCAGAATACCCCAAAGGAGCTTGGACACGTGGATTCTCTCTTAAAGATAGAAACATTTAGTTTCCCTTCAGTTTGAAAGCAGGAGTGGAAAGTAGCAGGTTTTGATAAGGCTGGGGCGGGGTGTCCTTGTATGGCAGCAGAAGGAAACCCAGTGGTGGCTGTGGACACACCAGGCCTGCACTGCACAGAGGGTGCTCACAGCATGGCAGGATCCTTTAGCAGGTGCTGGATAGATCTGGCATGATCAGATGAAGAAGGCTTTACCCTTTGTCTTTAATCACCCAACTGAGGAATCGCATCACACACACCCAGCGATTGCAGCCCTGACCCCTGGCATCTCCTGCCCAAGTCCTGGAGGGAAAAGACATCCCAGGTCCCTGGAGTTATGTGCCATGTGTTTGCACAGGATGGACCTGGTCTGGTCAGTGCCAGGCACCTGTGCAGGATCAGGCCCCCAGGAGGCCCTGCTAACCGCAAGGCCACAGGGACTGCGAGGCAGGAGCTTACCCAGCAGAGCCTGGAAGAGTTCACTTTGGAAGATGTGTGAGACTTTTCCAATGGAGGCTTTTAGCTCCTGCTCCTCCGGGGACCGCAGGGTGCTTTGGTATCTGGTCAGAATTTCCACTGCCCGTTCAGTGTCTGCAGAGACAACACAGGAGTAACAAGGCATTAACACTGAAGAATGTTAAGGGAAGGCTCAAGTGCAGGCTTGAATAATGCTTCCAGTTTTGATTTTTAACAATCAGACAGCCACAAAAGCAGCCTCCTCACTCACACCTGGAAGAGCTAACCCTGCTGAGAGGTGCAGAGGGCCCATGGTGGAGAACTGGGCAGGGGCTGGAGGGGAGGTGGTTCTGCCAAAACCCCTGAAAATCAGGGGCTAAAATCAGGTCAGCTCACCTCTGAACCCTGTGGCACTGGGCAGCCTGAACACCTCTGCCAGTTCCCAGGCAGAGAAGCCATTCAGGAGCGGGGCACATCCCAGTTGCACAGGGCTATGAATGCTACTGCAGGAGCTGCAGTCTCCCACATGGGGCCAGATGGCTGCAGCAATGCTGAGTGTAGGCTCATTCACATAGTGCAAACACCTCAGCTCCATGAGTGGCGAAACTTGGGTTTCTACAGGGTGAAGCATAAGAATTGCTCAACGCAGCAAGCAGCTGTGGGTCAGCAGGAGACATGTGGGAAAGGAACACGATGTCTTGGGGTCAAAGGAGATGCTGGCCAGGAGGGGAGCTGGAGGCTGCCATGAAGCAGTGCTTTGGTTAAAGACTGGGCTCACACAGCTATGAGAAAACCCTGGACCTGAACTAGTGGAGCTGTGATCTCTGTGCCTGGACACCTCTCCATGCTTCTCTGGGCAGACAGCCAGAGGTGCCAGTGCAGCCCCAACCTCAGATGTGATCCACATCTCAGGCAGGTGGGGAGCTCCTGTAGACCTTGAGACCGTCCCAGCCCTATCAGTGGATATTTCCCTTTGTCACCCAGGAAGCTTGTAGACAAAGAGCGTCTGTGTGAGGAGGCAGAGAAGCTGTCCTGCCACTGCTGGAGACTCATCTTTTAAGCCAGGAACTCATGCAGAAAGGATGACCCTGCTCATCACAGGGCTCTTGGCAGAGAATTCAGGTCATCAGACAAGGGGGCCTGTGTCTGCTAGGGTGTGTGCCACCTGGTATCCCAGCTTGCCCAGCCTCCCAGCTCCTGCTTGGCTGAAAGGGAAAGAGGGTCCTCCTGCCTGTGTCCCCAGCCCAAATGACTCATCGTGGGAGCAGAACAAGGAAAGGAGTCTGGGGAAGTGTGAATAGCTTTGACTTAGAGCTGGGCTCCATGAAAAGCAGGAACTTTCCTAAGCTTTATAGGGATCCTAGCCCTGTGCTATCACTAAGAGCTTCCTTTTCTTCAGGGTAAGACAGTGGCTTCAGACATTGTCCAGCATCCCATGAGCAGGACTGAGACATCTTTGCCTGGTCATTCCTGACCTTATTTGCAGAAGCTAAAGAAACAGATGAAGAACTGGGGCCACCACACCAGGACACAAAGACTGCAAACCTGGTGTGAACTTCCCACCCCAGTCCAGGCTGTGCAGAAAGAGCAGCATGCACCCTGCGCTGACCTCTGCGCTGCTGGCCACCAGCACTGGCTAACAGCCGGCTGGAGCAGGGGAGCACTGGCTCTGGACAACCAAATCTGCGGAAGTGTTGTGCACATGGCATGGGGGTGAGACCGGAGGACCCTTCTTTACAGCACCCAAGAAAGAGCACGTGTTGTCCAGGGCCCATCTCACCACTCCTCAAGGTGCATCCAAGTCCCATCTACAGAAGATCCCTCCTCGCAGGACTCACACCCCCACGCCCGCCCGCCCTCCTGCCCACAGCACCCAAGGGCTGTGCGAGCACAGCATCCCACTGCCGCCCGCGCCGAGCCACGAGGACACGTCCACAGCCCGAGGAGGGCGTGAAGCGAGGGCGCCCCGTCCTCGGCTCTTAACCCCTGGCTCGCACGGCCGCCCGCAGCGGGGAGCGAGGGCGGGAGCTGCCCGGCAGGGGCGCGGAGCACCGGGCGCGGTCCCAGCGCCGGCACCGGCGGGGCGAACACTTGTTGAGCGCGGGGGGCGCGGTG
>VZRE01007108.1:137181-150284 GCA_013396775.1 Cephalopterus ornatus
CGCCCCCTTTCCATGTTCAAGGCCCTGCTGCAATGTGTCTGATGCCGAGTCCCACCGCTCCCCTCTGCAGCCTTGGAGCGGCAGCACCAGTCTAATCGTGATCCTGCCAGCCCCCATACCCCTCACCCCCAGCCCTGCTCTTTTCCCTCCAGAGCAACAGGCATTAACTGCTGTATGGAGTGCCAGGACCCTGGCCCGTAAGCATGAAGCCAGCAGCATCAGGAGCAGGATTTGTGTCCAGCATGGGGGTGCAAAGAGGTCAGCTCCCCCTTCGTCTTGTGAATAGCCACCCCACACCGCACTTTCTACTCCTCAAGCCAGAGGAACAACACGTAAACCAGGTGTCCTTCAGTGGCTGCAGAGCCACTGCAGTGACGACAGGTAGAGACTGCCCTTCCCCTGCACCAAACAGTGACCCAAAACCCCACTAGCGTCCAAAACGCAAGGCAGAGGTCTCAGCTCCAACTCTGCTGAATAAGTATTCCACCCTAGGCAATCCCTGCAAAGCTTTAGTTCCTCACTGCCAGTGGGAAATGAGAACCCAGTTCCAAGTCTTTTCAGCTGAGGGCAGCTGTGCACCATGAAAAAGAGCCAGGAAGGCTACGGGAGAAGGCTGGCTCAGGAAGGAGCCTGCAAAAGAAAGGAGCCCTGAAGCTGGCCTGAGGAGTGCTCCCCGCTTGAGCTGTGCAGGGCTGTGGCTGCCCCTCCCCACGGCTGACGCAGGCGAGAGGGGTCACTCTTGCATCAAGCTGTTGATCTTTGTGAGCAGCACATCCGTCTCAGACTCTGCGGAGAGAGAGAAAAAATAGTCATCGTGGGCAGCCAGCATCCCCTAGCAACAGGCGGAGTGGCCTGAAAAGCAGGTTTGAGGAGACCTGGGGAATGTGGGATTCCCCAGTGTTGTCCCACAGGGCTGTTTGTTAAGGGCAAGGCAGGAACTCCCTGGGCTGGGATTCCCTTCCCTCCCCCAGCCATCCCAAACCACTCTGTCATGTTTGGCTGGAGAAAGCAGCCTGGCTCTGAGGGAGGGGAGCTCTCATCCCATGCGCACTCACCCGCTGGCCGTCTTCTGTGGGAGCATTTCCTAGGAGATGGAATAGGATCGATGTTAGCATGCAAGTCTGGCCTCCCGCTTCCCTCCCCTGAGCTGCCAGCTGGAGGCTGTGGGGCCCCACAGTTCCACGAGGGATCTGCTCTCAGTGCCTGCAGCAATGGTGAAAAGGACCAGGGTCCCCCAGCCCCAACCCACCAAGCCCTGGGGTACAGAGTAAGTTAGGAAGTGTGAACTAAGGAGCTTGATGCAGGGTCAGGGCAGATTTTTAGCTGCAGCCTGGGGATAAAAGCTGCCTTTTATAAAAGCTGCCACTGTGCTGTTTTAGCCAGGAGATAGGAGTGAACCACCCCAGAATCTGAGTCCAGAGAGGGGTGGCAGCAGATACGACCCGGTTCGGATATGTACCAGCCACCCAGGGCACACTATGACATCCCCCAACACACCTGCCTCGGGAGGGGGAAAGAGATCAAACCTACTTCAGCAAGAGGAAGGCCCAGAGGATGGTAAGGAAGGAAACACAGTCTACAACAATCCAGATCATGAGATACGTGCTGCTGGGCTGCAAGGCAACAAGACAACCCACTGAACACCAGCTAGGGGTGGTGTACTGGTAGCCCAGCCCAGCCTGCTGTGCCACCAGTCCCTTCTACGATGTTACATGCTCCCATGCCAGTACAGCATCGAGCAGAAATCACTCTCCAGGAATCTGGCTGCACAATGCTGCTGCAGAAAGGGACCCAAAAGTGGCTGGGACACAGGGCTGTGGGGCAGGGTGAAGGATGGAGGGGTTACTTACAAGCAGCCAGATGGGGTGTTTCATTTCCTTCAGCACCTGGCAGGCATTGGTGGTGACAGAGCTCACCCCAGAGCACCAGAGCACAGAGAAGAGCCAGGGCTGGTTCACCACATAGAGGTTGACAGAGATGTTGTCCTGGCGGTACTGCCTGCACGGGGACAGCCGTGGTCAGAGGAGCAGACAGCAGGGTGCCATCACACTCCACGTACAGCCAGAGAGGACTGTACATCTGGGACATGATCCAGCATTTTCAGCCACGTGGAGTGACTGTCTGGAGATCCAGACCCAGGGCAGAATTGCTGCCAAGGCAGAGGACTGCAGCCAGCTCCATCCCCTGCACCAGCCCAGCCTTGATGAGGCACGCTTGTCCAAGCAGGCATTCACCCAGCCCTTCTCAGCAGCACACCAGCACTCAGCCTCAGCTGGCCCTCACCTCTGTTGGCCCCTGGGACAGAGCTGGGACAGTGCCCAGACCCCCACAGCTCCCAGGCACTTGGGCAAAGGGTTCTCACCTGATCTCCTCAGAGCTCATGTCCTGGTAGGGCAGATTGACATGCAGTAGTGGCTCCTTCTCATTCTGGAGTCTCTTCCGGCCATAGACTTGCTGAACACCCGGGACTTGCTGTTTGACCTGTTCCCTGAACCCGTCTGGAAGCCAGAGGACCTAGGCAAGAGCCAGAGGGCACATGCAGAGGAGAGGTACTCCAGGGAGTTTGCTCTCTTCCAATATTTCCCTGCAGGTTCAGGCACACATGGCCTGCTTAGACAACTGCTCCCTGACCCCAACTCCATGCTCAGCTCCTCCATGAGCATCTCAGCCAGGACAGCCTCCTGTGAGCTTGCCCCAGCCAAGAAGAAAGCACAACAGACCCCACTGAGGTGAGAAAGCAGTCCCAGCCTAAGAAAGCTTCAGCAGTTATGTACTTTCTGGGTCCTTGAATGGATCAAGCAGTGCATCCCTTTTGGCCCCAACTCTGCATCAAGAATGCACCTTGGATCAGCACTATAGCAGAAGTCTTTGCTATGTCCCCTCCTGCCCTACATACCCAAAAAGCCAAGGAAGGGAGGCAATTTGAGTGCTAATTCATCCCCTGAGGGCAGCATATATTCTGTGCTGCAGAGGTTGGATGAAACATAAAGGGAACACAGGAGGTTGCAGCAGAAGTCCAAGAGCTGCAAGGAGAGGTGTGGTGCAGTGAGGGGAGGTGGAAGCCAGCACTGTACTCCTGCTCATGCTGGCAGTGTTGGTCTCCTCCCTAGACTGAGTCATTGTTTACACACCAAGGTGGCCAGTGCTAAGAAACCAAAGTATTTGGAGGGGTCTGAAGCTATAGGCATTAAACCCTAATTACTGGCAACTTCTCCCAGCTAGAGAACCCCACATCTGGACAGGGTTGTCTAGCAGGGATCACCTATGGGGATGTGGTGTATGGGGTGTCAGGGATGCTCAGCGAGGCTGGCAGGGCATCTCCCACCGTGGCAGGGGTGTGACAGCAGGGCCTGGCAGCGGTGGGGCGGTGACCAGCTCACCTGCTGTAGCGGGATGCCTGACTGTAAGATCACTGCCAGGGTGGCATTGACAAAGCTCTGGTAGTCACTGTGGTTCTCAGGTCGGAGGTCGAACATGATGGAGATGTTGCTCTGCTTGGCTGCCTCGAGGGCCTGTCCCAGGGAGGGGATCCTCTGTTTAGTTGCCTGCTGGCGATCACCGGCAGAAAGACTCTGCACTGTGGGAAACGGCTTCCGCTGCAAGAGTGAGAGAGGGTTAGGCATCATAAGTAGACACCCTGCAAGCTTCCACCTCCCAGACTGCTGCCCATCTATGGCTCTCAGTTCCCTACAATGGCCTTTCCACATGCTCTCCAGTGCAGACAGGCACAGGGATCCTTCCTATACACACCCATGTGGTACCTCTAATAGCACAGTTCAAGCAGCCCCAGCACCTATGGGTATTCAAAGCAGCTCAGCACTAGTTAGTCACCTTTTGGGAAGAGCCTTGCCACAGCTACCTTCAAGCCCAGACAGGCTGTGCAGCTCAGAGCAAACGCAAGACATCTCTCCTCAAACCAGCCTCCTCTGTGACTCAGTTGAAGAGTCAGAACAAACCCCAGCTTGGGGCATAACCGCACCCAAGGGATTTGTGCAGGCTTCTGCACCCTGTTTAGGTGTCTGCCAGGACCAGTGCTCCAGAGGGAAGGTTCTAGAGCCCCAGGGCAGGGCTAATGCTTTGCCCACAAATGCACCCATCCCTGCCTGACCAGCCACCCTTAGGGCATCCTGACCTTCAGAAACCAGCTGCCAGCATCCAACTGCTGGAGGTCCGTCCAGTTGAAGGCAGTGCTGTTCAGGGCAGCCCTCTCAGGGAACACAGCCTGCACATTGGTGGTCCTGGTGAGTTCCTCATCATGCATGAGGAATGGGACTCCATCAGCACTGGCAAAGGAGCAGAGAGGGAAGGTGTTTTTTTATCGTAAGCTGTTTGTCTCCTATCCCTGCCCTGGCATTTCTGCCCCTGCAGCCACCTGTTAAGGTAGCCCCCAGCATTATTCTGCTTGTCCTTTACATAAGAATGTCAGTGTCCAGAAAGGACAGAACACCTAAAGACCAAGCCAGGAACCAAGTAGTTCCCTGCTCTCTGCAACAGCTGTCTCCATAGCAGGATTACATGAGATGAACTAGAGCCAGGCTCTGTTTTCCAAGCAGTACCCCTCCCGTGATGGAGCCTCCCTCCCTGGAAGGCAATCTGCATCAGGAGGACAGAAACCCAGTACCTCTCCCAGATCATTGGGACACCAAGCTGGAGCCAGTCCCATACTGGTGGGGGTGGGAGCGGCAGAGGCCTTTGAACAGGGCTCCCTCCAAATGCAGGCTGTATCAGTCCTCCATGTGTATTCCAGAGTGCCCCATGTGGGCATATCCAGCCCAGGATACACAGGCCCCTTCCTCCCCCTGAGCACCTTTACCTCACCATGACGTCTGTCTCAAAGACTTGCACATCACAGTCCACTGCCTTGTGCAGAGACATGAGGGTGTTCTCAGGGGCCAGCTGGAAAAAGGAACGGTGTTAATGCAGAGGGCACAGGCAGGACGGGGCAGGAGGCAGGCACTCACCCTGCCTGGCTGCACCCAGCAACTTGGCTGGGCTCTAGGTGAACCACAATGAGACTGGGGTGATCCTTGCATAGTGGGGGATGGAAAAGGAGTGGAGACAGACAGCCAGAGCCTGCCTCATCCTGCTTCCCAGCCCACACCACACAGTCAGGCTTTCTGCTAAGAGTTGCATCTCCTGGTCCAGCAGTGCTCAGGAAGCAACCCCCCTCCTCACCCTGTGCTCACCTGTCCTCCAAGCCTGAGCTGCCCTGGCTGCCGTGGGGACCCTGCTTTGCTGGGCTGGCCGGAGCTCATCTAGGCCTGTGGCAGCAAGGACCTGGTGTCCCACGGCCAGGCTTTCACTGGAGCAGCCCATCCCATCCATCCTGACCACTGCCAGGGTACTGGTGGTGCTGGTCACTCACCATGGGTGCTCCTCGATGGCCAACCAGGGCTGGCTTTGGGGGCAGCTGGTTCTCCTCCATGAGACAAGGGGAGGTGATTCCCAGGGGAGCCAGATACAGTGCAATCATCACTGTGCAGTATACAAGCAGCAGAAACACTTTGAGACCTGCAGGAAGAGGCAGAAGATAGAGAGAGGGGTGAGGTACAGAGGAAGTATTTTGCAGGCCATTAGGGATAATCCAAGGCTGCTTCACCTGGCATTAACCTGTGGTTGCCCTAGGTCAAGCACTGTATCCCCAGCCTCAGGAACACTGCAGGTTTATTCTTGGCCCACTACATGTCCTTGCATCCCAACCCAGCACTTCTGGGTCTGCCACCCATAGCCCTCCTCCAGCTGCAAAGCAGTGAGGGCTGAGGCTGCACCAAGGGCTGGGCGTGAGAAGAAGCAACCAAGAGCAGGTATTACTACCAGACTGAGAACTGGAGGCCTGATCCCACTGCACCAATGCTCTCTGACCACCACTCTGGCAATAGTGCTGCTCAGTTGGGTGTTAGGAAGCGGGGCACCGGCTGAGGGGGAAGGTGGAGACCCTGGAGGGGGGTTACCTGTGTTGTGGGTGCGGTACACAAAACTGGCCAGGGGCCAGGCAAGGAGTGTCATTCCCCCCACAGCTCCAATGTGCAGGAAGGGACCTGTTGCCTGGGGAGTCAAAGGCAGAGTGTCAGCCAGGACCAGACTAGCCCCTGTCCCCAAAATACACATGCTCCAATGCCAGGGATCTGCCACTGCAGCCAACACCGCTGGAAGATCCACAGTGCCAGAGAGAGAAGTTCAGGCTCCTGGGCAGACTGCACAGATCCCCTGCTCTGGTCCAGCCACCATCCATCATCCTGATGGCAGCTGCTCCAGGCAGGACTGCAAGAGCAGGAGCAGCACCTTGCCTGGCCAGGCACTAGAAGTCAAGGGCAAGAAGTTAACCCCCATGGCACAGAGCCACGCTGGGGTGTTCAGTAACCACCCTTCTGCTCATCCCCCCCAGGCCAGGTACCCAGTACAGCGCGGGAGTCTCTGGTATCGAGGTGACTCACCTGCAGGGAGATACGTGCACTTCTCCACTCCTCCGCCCACTTTATTCCCAGCCCTGTGAAGGCTGCAGCCACCACCAGGGCAGTTAGGATCAGCAGGATCTGTGGGGCAGTGCACAGGGCAGTTAGGGGAGCACAAGCATCCTGCAGGGCAGGCAGAGTCCTCCTCATCCCTTCTTCATAAGCCCCAAGTCCTGAGACCCCATTTCCCCCATCTGGGTTTGCAGCTGAGCTATGTACTCCATGCTTTGAGCAATGGGAATATTCCCATCCCAGGCTGAGGAACTAATAGCTGCAGCCCAGCTCAGCGGGGACATAGAGTCACTCAGTGGGGTCACAGCAGCCACACACAGCCTCAGCAGGCTGGTCACAGCTTCTGAGGGTGCAAGAACAGTCAGGGCAGGCGCATCTCCCTGCTCCCCCAGTCTCTCACCTTGTGCAGCCAGTGTAGCTTCAAGGGCTGGCCGCAGAGCTGCAAGCACAAAGCAAGGACCTGCGAGAACGAGAGATGTCAGAGCTGGGCTGTACCACCACCTCAGCCCTCCAAGGGCACAGGACTCAGCCACAGGAGCTGTGTTCCCCTGGCACAGGCAGGGTCTCTGGCTGTGCTCAGGCTGACCCAGCTCCAGATGCTGTGGACTCCTCCTGGCCCCACACAGGGCATGGCATCCAGCCTGTGCTCAGCACACCTCCATACCCCCACCAGCGCAGGTGGGACCAGCAGGGCTCACCAGCAGCACAGATGAGTAGGTGATCAGCACAGCTGTAGCTATGAGCAGTACAAGGGACCAGTCGAGCCACAACTTCCTCTGCTTGAAGATGAATCTGCCAGCAAAGGGGATGGTCAGAGGGGCAGGGGTGACATGGGGAACAAGGCTGCATGTGGGGGTCCTACTCACTCATTGAAGTTGTGGAAATCATTGAGGATGATGATAGCGAAGTAGAGCCACACCAGTGTGAAGAGGAAGACGCAGAAGAGGAAAAGGAACCAGCTGCAGTCGCACTGAAAGCCAGAGATGACAGCTATACACACACCTGCAGGGCACCTGGCCCTGGTCAGGCTACTGAGACCCCTGGGGAGCACCCAGTCAGCAGCAGGGAGCACAGGGGGGCACAGCAGGCACTGGCCCAGGGGGCCAGGCACTGAGCTGCCCCACAGACAGGGACCAGAGCTACCCAAGAGAACTCTTTTGGCTGGACCCATGCTATAGAGAGATATACAGAAAGCTAAAAAGCTGCCTATGCCATGCTGAGGAGGACAGCTCCTGTGGCAAGACTGCCTTCTTTCCTATGCTGCATTCCCTGGGGGCAGGCTGGGACTTTGGATAGGGGAAGGGGCAGGGAGCCAGGTCCCATTCTCTTCTAGCTGGGTGATCTGTGGGCTGTGCAGAGAGGGGTGCAGTGCCTCAGAGCTGCCGTTGCAGTGAGGAACTTGCAGACTGCTCCTGCCTGCGTGGCTGAAGCCAGGTCCAGTTCCATGCTCTCCAGCCCCTAGCCCCACGTGTGCAGGGAAGTGAGGGGTGCCACAGGTGCTGACAGGGACACTTAACAGCCCAGACTTGTTTGTACATTCCAGGCAAGACAGGACAAGCAGCAGCACAGCCACTCCCATGGGAGTCGGAGACCTCAGAGAATCCCAGGGCCTCACCACTCCCAGGTTACAAATTGGCGGGGACACCCTCCTGGTGGGGGCCACACCCAGCCCAGGAACTGTGTCTCCCACGTGCCTGGCCAGGGGCCCCAGGACCTGCTGCCACACTCAGCCCTAGGGCTCTGCTCTGCTCCAGGCACGTGTGAGCCCTGCCACAGGTGCACACTCGTGCTGCTCTGCCCTTCTTGTCACCCAGTGGCAACAGACAGCTTACCCGCTAGCCTTCTCACTGCTCCAGGCTAGGGCAGGCCCTGGACAGAGAGAGTGCCAGGTAGCACCCCAGCTCTCTCAGGCTGAGCCCTGGAAAGCAGGAGCAGTGGCAACAGGTCAGCAGGTCAGTGTTTGGGCTGAGTGTCCCATACAGAGCTCTTCTGCACCCTGGCCATGTCTCTGAGCCTCCCACACACGGGCTGGCTAATCCCAGCTCAGCATCACCTTGGTGGTTCTCAGGCCCTTCCTCTTCTTCTTGGCAGTGATCCACCGGCAGCTGTAGGGGCAGAGCAGGCAGGTGGCACAGGCAGCGCAGCAGGCAGGGGGGTCTGCCATAGCATCAGACTGTCCCACACCAAAGGTCAAGTGTCCTGTGGGGGATACACACAGTGTGTTGGTACTGACCTCCCAGCACACCCCGCCATGGGGATGCGGCACTGAAGCATTCTGGGTCCAGGTACCCTGGCAAGTGGTCCAGAGCCCTGGGGCATAGTGGGGCTGCCTGGTTGTGTTCCCAGGCAAGGCATGGTGCCAGGGAAAGAAGAAGCACAGGGTGCAGCCCAACCAGTTCAGCAGGCTGCTCTGGGACCCTTCACTCAACAAGCTGAAGCAAGCCTGGAGCTGGCAGGGAGCAGAGCCTGCTCCCCAGCCCAGGGTTCAGAACTCCTCCTGGGAGCCAGGATCACTATGCAGGCTCCAGGGGTAGGCAGCCCTGCCAGCTGGACAGAACTTTGCACCCAGGCCCCCCAGCTGCAAGGACCACGCATACCACAGCCTGGGGCTTCTGCTGTGCAGCTGAGGGTATGTGCAACAGCCTGGAAGTTCCTGTTCTGCTCCCTAAGCCCAAGTCATTGCTGATGCAGCACCATCCTGGCAGGTCTGCACAGCAAGGAGACCCCAGAGGAGCTGGAGGAGCTGCAGCTGAGCAGGCACTAGTTGGCTGTTGGTCCAAGCACTATGGGGGATCATGTGGGTGAGCATCAGTTATGGGGGGAACCCATTTTTACAGTCACAGAGACCCAGAATCAGTGTGGGGCCACTGCTGAGTCCTCCAAACACTGGGAAGGGGAGAGGGCCAGGATGCTTTGCTCTGATCCCCAGATTCTTGGTGCCTAGCCTCAAACAAGGTCTCCCTGTATCCACCCTGAGAAACCCCATGTCTACTACTGCTTGCCCTGTGGTGGAGCTGCTCCTCCTCCTTATCTCAACCTCCCCAACAGGCCAGGCACCCTACACAACACCATCACCCTGTGGATTAAACCAGACACTCATTTTAGTGTGACTATTGAGCCAGACATGAGAGCCAGCTGACCACATCCTCCCAGCCACATCCTCTCCAATGGTGGGGGCAATGGTGTGCCAAGTAGAGCTGTGTCCCATTCCAATCTGGGCTGTGGAGGAAGGGAGCAGAGCTAGCTCAGGCCAAGCCAGCATGACCATGGTGGCTATGCCATGTCCTGGTCTCCCCCTGTAACAAGGCAGCACCCCAGACTGTCACCTTGCTCCCAGATACCACCACTATGTGCATCTCCAGGGCTGGGGCACAGTCTTCCTCAGGATCCACCCAGACCAGTACCTGCTGGGGCACACACAGACAGGTACCAACCTGAGAGCAGGACCCCCAACCTGCCCAGTCATCTTCTGCAGGCAGGGGGAGGTCAGGGGGCTGCCATCGGCTGGTCCAGCCAGCCAAGGCACAGAGGATGCTGAGCAGCACCTCCTAGGAACCAGATCAGCAGCTGTGACCTGCTCAGTGATGGCACCAAAGGTGCCAACCTTAACACAACTGCAGGAAGCCATGAGACCACATATTTCCCTTCTTGATGCCGAGGGGCTCTGGCTGAAGGCTCATACCCCTGCTGGCACCAGAAGCAGAGCCACCACTTCCATGAGGGAGCAGTGACTGGCTCAGCCAGCCTCTGCTGGGACTCACCCTGTGTCCCCTGTCACTGGTCACACAGGCAAAATACCAGTGCCAGAGCTCCCACGCAGGGTACAGAGTACAGTAGGAGTGTCTGTGGGCACCAGCTGCATTTCAGTGCTCAGCTGTTCCAAGGCACCGTCACTGCCAGGACTGGAGCCTGGCAGAGCAGTGGCACAGGACTGGCCACAAATCCAGCCCAATGGTGCTGTTCGGAGGGAAAATGCTGCCCTGTTCCACAGCTCCAAGTGGGACTGCAGCAGTGGCATCAGTAGTTATGGTGTGACACCCCTGTACAGGGCACAGGTCCCAGGCAGAGCAGGGCTAGGCACTCAGCAACCCTGCTCAGCTTCTGCTCAGCTCCTATGGGAGAGCAGCAGATTGGAAGCTAGAGGTCCACCAGTGCTGAAAGTGCTGGAAGGACCCCTCCTTTAGCTTCTGCCAAACAATACCCACAGCCTGTGGGAAGCATAGGATATTTGAAGGGACGACAAACTTATTGCTACAGTCACCAACACGGCAGAATGTGCCTGCAGCCCTGCAAGGACCTCAGTGCCCCAGGGGTGCTGACACAGGACAACCAGGTGCAGGGCAAGATCCCCCTTCCCTGGTGCAGCCTAGCCAGCCCAGGCTGTGTGCCACCGGGCAGGTCAGCAGGAGCTGATGCCTACCCCCGCTGCTCCCTGTCCTTGCAGAAGGGAGGACAGAACATGGGCTCAGCATGAGGAACAGGGTGACCCCAAAACAGCACGGGCAGCACAGCCGGGCCCAGAGCCCCCACTCCCAGCCTCATGCCCAGGGCAGTCAGCCCTGGGCTCCCTCTTCCCGCTCTCCAGAGCGTGGGAACAGCACGGGCAACCCCTTTCCTTCCCCCCGCTCAGATTCACGCAGGGGCAGGGCGATCACCCCCCGTGCCGCTCTGCCAGCTCTCCCGCAGCAGTGCGGGACAGCATCCCCACGGCCGGGGCTGCCACCCCGGGGCCAAATACCTGCTCCCCGCCGACGTCGGGCTCCCGCAGCTGGGCCTCCGGCGGGCCAGGTGAGCGCGGGGCTGGGCTCTCCCGGGGCCCATGCGTGGCAGCGCCCCGCTCCCGCTGTGCTCACACCCTCCTGGGTGTGCCCGTGGCCCGGCGGGGCGGCCGCGGCAGGTCCGCACAGGCCGGCAGAGGCGGGCAGACTGCGAGCGGAGCAGAGCGGGGGGCCGGGCTGGGGTCAGGGCGGGCCCCGCCGGCCCCGAGGAGAGAGGGGGAAGGGGCCCGGGGGGCGTCACGCGTCGCGGCGCAGAGGAGTTTGCAGGCAGCCCACGTCCAGGCAGACGGAGGCTCCGGGGAGAGCTCCCGGGAGATGCAGACGGAGGCAGAGCTTCGTGCATCGCCGCGCTTTTGAGCGAGGGGCTGTGGGAGCCACTCTGTCAAAGGGGGACTTTTCCCTTCCTTGCAGAGGAAGCCCGGGACAGACGCATCCCGGGCCACCGCAGTTGACATTCAACAGGGCATGCTTTGAAGACAGAAGTAAAAGTGGTTTCTTGCCTTGAGCCAAGAGAAACGCTTCACAACCAATGCATCCGAACTTTGCTAAAGCAGCAGATTGACGGGAGGCTCCAAGACAGACCTGATGCCACCTGCAGATGGATGGGCTGATGCTTTCCATCTCCCCACTCCCTCCCTGTGGCACAGCACGGCTGTGTCCCCCCCCCACCCTCTGCTCCATGTCTCGGCAGAGGCACAGCCTCTGGTGAGCCAGGATGGACAACGTGCACTCAGACCTTTCAGTGACTTGATCCGTCATTGCCTGGGATCTCAGGGGACCCCTATGATTTGCCACTTGCAAAGGAGCTGAGAAAGCTGGTTTATAGGGAGGTGATGGCATCCTGCAGTGACATAGAAACTGCCAATTTAGGCAGAAGCCTCAGCACTCAGCCCCCAGCTGATCCTGTTCCACACTAGTATTAACAGCTTTGGCACAACTGATTGAACAGCTCTGTGCAATGTGCTGATTAAGGTCTTATCAGTGGAGGTCTGGAGCACTGCAGGAGGGGTTGTGCTGTAACACTCATTGCTCTGCACCCAAAGGAGTAAGCTGAAAGCATTGCAATTGCCAGGACCGCCCCTCAGACAGGCAAGCAGCCCTGACCCCAGATTTTGTGAGATGTGAGCACTGAGGTCCACGTCCTGCACCCACGTGCTGTGCCAGCTCTGACACAGACCAGCTATACAGCAGAGCAAACCTGTGGGCATGACTCTTCCCAGTGGACTTGTGCCCCAGGAGAGCCCCTGGGATGCAGAGAGCCCATTTTATGGGATTGAAGATCCACTGTCAGGGATTGGGTTGCAGGTTATAAGGAGATGAAGAAGTGAGCACTGAAGGGGCTTGAAGGACCCCTTAAACCAAGAAACATCTTAGGCAGTGGGGAGGGCGAACCCAAACATGAATAAAGAGACTACGGTGACGCTGGAGAAGGGGAGGTTGTAGCAGAGCTCTAAAAAGCTGTGGATTTTAGGGGTGCGAGGCAAAACTGACGGGGGAGGCACCGCTCAGCCACGCGCAGATGGAGCAGCGGGACTGGCGGGGATCTCCCCGGGTACTGGTCACCATCTGACCGCGCCGGGCAGGAGCTCCCTTCTCTCTCTCTGTTCCAGCCGGGCGCTGTGCGGCGGGAGCCCCATCCCCGGGGGCTGCAGCGCCCACCTCTGCGGGCTCAGGGCCGGGCGGCGCGGTCCGGCACGGGCAGTACAGAGAAGGGGAGCGGCGGCAGGGCCGTTTTTTACCCCTGTCCGGTGACGGCAGGAGGGAGCCGGGCGGAGCAGCGGCGGGGCCGCGCCGGGCACGGGCACGGGAACGCGCGGAGAGGGCGCGGCAGTGCCGGGGGCGGCCGCCAGGGGGCGCCCTC